>CAUYQG010289082.1:0-12876 GCA_963574415.1 Tarsius wallacei
TTGACAAAAGGTCAGTGTGGACCGAGAAAAGTGAATGAGGGAAGAGTGGAAATGAAGTTAGAGAGGTAATAGCAGCCAGAAAAGCTAAAGAATTGTTGAATATTTTTAAATGGTGATTTTAAGTTTGAATTAAACAAAAACAACTTAAAAGTTTCAAGTAGAAACAAACAGCATAGTTTAAATATGTTTAAAGTTACTTCTCAACCATCTAAAATAAAACCACAGCCAACATACGGCTAAACAAACAAATTGGAATCATTTCCCCTGAAACTTGAATAAATCTGCCCACTCTCATCTCTCCTGTTCAACATAGTGTTGGAACTCCTACTTAGAAAAATAAAACAAGAGAAGGAAATCAAGGGTATGCAAATAGGAAAAGAAGAAGAAAAGTTATCCCTCCTTGCAGATGACAGGATCCTATATCTTGAAAAGCCATGAGACTCTGTCGAAAACCTCCTTGCACTGAAAAAGAACTTTGGCAATGTCTCAGGGTATAACATAAACATGAAAAAGACAGTAGCATTCCTATGTCCAACAATAAACTGACAGAAATCCAAATAAAAATCACAACTCCATTCACAATAGCCACAAAAAAAAAAAAAAAAAAAAAAAAACCTTGGCATCTTCCTAACCAGAAAATGGAAAGATTTTTATAATGAAAACTACAAAACACCGCTCAAAGAAGTAAAAAAAAACACAAACAAATGGAAAAATATTATAATTGGAAGAATTAACATTGTCACAATGGCTATACTATCAAAGGAATCTACAGATTTAACACAATATCCATTAAATTATTAACATCATTCTTCTCAGACCTGGAAATGGCAATACAGAAATTCATATGGAAGCATAAAAGACCATACAAAGTCAAAACAATCCTTAGCAAAAGAAACAAAGCAGGAGGTATCACACTTTCAGACTTCAAACTCTAAAGTTACAATGATCAAAACAGCCTGGTATTGGTACACAAACGGGCATATAGAACAATGGAACAGAATAGATATTCTGCAAGCAAAACCTCAATTTCTCAAGCAACTCATCTTCAACAAAGCCTCCACCAACAACTACTGGAGAGAGGAGAAACTATTCAGTAAATGGTGTTAGAAAAAGTGGCTGACTTCATGCAGAAGAATGAAACTGGACCCATACCTATCACCATACACAAAAATAAACTCTAAATGGATCAAGATGTAAATGTAAAACCTCAAACTGTAAAAATCCTAGAAGAAAACTTAAAAAAAAAATCCTTACAGAAATTGGAATAGGCAACCAATTCCTTATCAACTCCCCAAAATCAAATGCCATGAAATATAAGATAGACAAATGGCATCTCATCAAACTGAAAGCTTCAGCAAAGCAAAGGAAATCATGAAGGAAGTGAGAAGAGAGCCCACAGAATGAGAAAATATATTTGTCAACCATAAATCTGACAAAAGCCTAACATCAGGATCCACAAGGAACTCAAACATACTGGGGAAAAAAAAACCCTATTAAAAAGTGGGCAGGAGATATGAATAGACACTTCTCAAGAAGACATATGAGCAGCCACTGGATACATGAAAAAATGCTCAGCATTACTAATCATCAAAGAAATGCAAATTAAAACCACACTGAGATACTACCTAATTCCAGTCATGAGGGCCGTCATCAATAACTCAAAAAGCAACAGAAACTGGAGAGGATGTGGGGAAAAGGTAATGCTTCTAAACTGTTGGTGGGAGTGTAAACTAGTACAAACTCTGTGGAAAAGAGCATGGCAATTTCTAAAAGATCTAAAAATTGACCTTGTATTTGTCCCAGCAATAACCCTTCTGGGAATATACCCAGTGGGACTCATATCACTCTATGAAAAACATACCTGCACATGCATGTTTATTGCAGCATTATTCACAATAGCACAAACATGGAACTAACCATGCTGCCCATCAAAGTGAACTCGATAAAGAAAATATGGTCAATATACACTATGGAGTACTATGCATCCATAAAGAAAAACAAAATTATGAACTTCACAGCAACCTGGATGGAATTAGAGCTTATAATACTCAGTGATCTATCACAGAAACAAAGGTCTGAGTACTACATGTGCGCACTCATAAGCGGACCCTGAACATTTATCATACTATAAGAAATAGATTAGCAGTAGTGGGACACTTCCAGGGGAGAGTTGGGGCATATAACATCAATAAGGGTTCCCAAACTTTACCTGTATGATGAGCACTTAGTACCTAATCCTGAATTGTACCCTGCATCTTTAAAATAAAAATAAAATAAAATAAAAATGAACTTCTTTAGATGGAGTTTAAAGGTTAGATTCTGATGAGAAAACAATAAAGTTAGGAAAATCTATTGGTATGCTACTGTTAATAGAAGTGAGAGACAGTGACTCCTTGAGCAGGACTATATCAACTCAGATCATGAAAAATGGTCAGATTCTAACCTACTCTGATTGTAGAACTATGAGAATTTCTTGCTGAAATAGATGTGAAGTGTGAAGAAAAACCACATTAAAAATAAAGTTTTGTTTCAGTAATTGAGAGAAAGGATTTTTGTTTTGTTTTGTTTGTTGCCATTGTTGTTGATTTTCAATAGATGACAAGGAGAAAAGCTACAAAAGTGTGCATCCAAACACTCCTGTCTAGAAGAGAAGAGACCAGAAGAAACTAGAAAAATAACCTGAGGTGTAATGATTCATGAGACATGATTAAAACAAACAGAATTTCAATTATTATTAATAACCAGATCTAGAGGACAATCATAGGAATGGGTTGCTGAGATTTCGGAAAGAGTTAAAAGACTTGAGGAGCCAGAGTGTTGAAGGAATCATCTATATACCAAATGAAATCTCCAAACATTCAAATGGAGTCACTGATGGAGAAAATGGTAATCAGGAGTTAAACTCACATAGCAATTCTGGAGAGTACGCTAAAATGTTGGTTGATGAGAGTGAAAACGAGCAGTTCTCATCATGTATTCTGATAACATGTATTTTAAAGAGGGATTTAAGGATGAAAAAGACAGAGTGGTTTAAAACTAGCAATAAGGAACAAGGAAGATGCATTCCAGCCCCCGGTCCCAGAGGCAAGAAAAAAATGGTAACTACCTTAGAGGGCTGCTGGTAATCCACTATCTTCAGACAAGAAGCAGGTTTCTGCTAGAATGAGACTGTGAAGAGACAATTAAGCAAAGAAGTTGAAGTTATAACACTTTTCTGGCTGACGAACTATGAATTCAAGAAGGCAGAGTGAGATGTGGAAGGAGTGGATACTTGGGCATACTTATACTAAAAAAAAGTGGTGTTTATCTGGTTTAGATTTAACTGAATATCTGTATCTTATGTGTCAACTTTTTACATATCCTATAGACATGTGTTCACATGCACATAAAAAGACATGTACAAAAATGTTTCTGGGATTATTAGCAATAAACAAAACCTGAAAATGTCCCATTATCCATCCACAATAGGTTGAAAAAGTAGAAAGAAGATATTTACTGGCTGAGCGGAGCTTCATGGGGTGTAGAATGTAGTAAAGGAGATGAGCTGGGAGCTCAGTGTGTTCTTTTGTGTGTGTGATGAATAACAAAAACATACAAAAGGTAGAATGAAAATAGTTGTTGTACATTCCAATTAGATAGTGGGTGTAAAAGTTGAGGTATTAATGGAGTCAAAAGTTTGGGAAAGCTGTGACTTAGTTTCACAATTAGAGTACCTCTTCTTTTGATCGTATGAATAAAACCTAGAGAAAATATGTCTTATACCCAGGGTGTGGATTAACCTTGATATATGTCAAGGGGGAAATAAAATTATGCAGACCTAGTTATGAGTCATGTAAATTTTTGATGGGTGGAGATGTCTAAAGATCCAGGGTTTACTCTAAGAGGTCAAGCTTCCCCTTTATTTCTGAAGAAGACGGAAGGCTTAAAAAGATCATTGTTCTTAGACTGAAGATACCTCTTGTCTCTGTTGGAAGAAGGGCAAGTTTATTATTAATATGCTGTTGGAACCTTGATGACTCCTAACAAGATTAAAGACACCTGGGGAATTATTTACCAACTCTTCATTCACACATTAAATTATTAATATAATAATTTTCAAGACCTCCCTCTTCCTTTTTTACAACAGTAGGATGTATTTAAGGCTTAAAACTTTGGGCTTTTTTCCTTTCTTGGATAATGTATACATAAGTAAACACACACCCCCACCCACCCACCCACACACACACACACACAAATACACACAAGGGAAAAACTTTTAAAAAATAACTACTTTTGTTTAGAGACCTTGTCCCTTGTAGTACAGATTTCCACTGCTAGGTGAGTGTTCTAGGAAACCATCAACATCAGTGTACCATCTAGCATTGCTGTGAGAGGTTGTGTTTGGTTTCAGTAAATTGCTTTTTTGGATATTTTTTCTAATGTATTTTCCATTTCATGATGAAAGATTTATAAGAGCACCTGCCCACACCACACAGTGTTCGGTTTTTCATCAAAACCGTTATGACTATTATGTTCCACTTTTCCTATTCACCCAACATTGCTGTGAGCAATTTTTATTTTTATTTTTTGGGGTCTCCCTGGATGGAAAAAGTCCTCAAAAGGAAATGTTTTACCAATTGAATGGGAGTGAAATAAAAACTGCAGAAACACTAAAAGAAAAAAAAAAAGATGTGTTCAAAAACTGTTTTGAGCAGTGGCAAAAGCATCTCAGTAGGTGCATTGCATCAAATGGAGAGTACATTGAAAGTGACTGAAGTTTAAACATGTAAGAATAAATACACAACTTTCTAAAACAAATTTGTTTTGGGGGGTTCTCCCCTCTTATGTGTGTTCCCCCCAAATTCATATATTGAAACCCTAAATCCTACTGGGGTAGTATAAGAAGGTGAGATGTTTGTGAGGTAATTAGGTTTAGATGAGGTACGAGGGTAGAGCCCCCATGATGAAATTAGTACTTTCATAAGAAAAGACTAGTCTTTTAGTCTTATGAGAAGATAGTCTTTGGAAAACCAGGAAGAGCCCTAACCAGACACTGGATCTACTTCAACCTTGATCTTTGATTTCCCAATCTCCAGAACTATTAGAAATAAATGTTTGTTGTTTAAGCCATTCAATCTTTGGTATTCTGTTATAGCAGTCAGAAATGACTAAGATAAGAGGGAAAAGAAAATGCAAAAGTCCTAAGATGGAGACATTTTTGGTATTAATGAGAAACAGAGCAAGAAGGTGCATAGGGCAAAATAATAAAAGAGAAATATGGAATGAAGTGAAGTCTTAACAGTCAGATATTTAATATTGGAGACAAGCAATATGGTACAATTTGTAATTTGAAGGATTTGAGCAGAAGACTTTATGTGATTTACAGCATCACAGAAGAGCTCTGACTTTATTGAATAGACTACAGGAGGCAAGTGGAGAAGTAAACATATGAAAATAGGCTCTAGAAAGGACAATTGTTTGAACCAAAGTAGTAACAGTGGAGGTGGTGAAAAGTAGTTGTGGAAAGTGGTAAAAGTCAAATAATTTCCTGATGGATCAAGTTGTCTAAGTAAAAAATAAAGGTCAATGATGGTTCTGATATTTTTGACTTAAGCAACTGAAGGAAGATCTTGGCAATAACAGATATGAAAAAGGCTCTCAGTAGAGCAAGTTTGAAGAAAAAAGACTTGGAGCCCAGTTTTGGATATTTTGAACATTGAGTTGCTTGCTGGGTATCCAAGTGAAAGTGATAAATATAAAGTTAGATTTATAGTTCAAAGTTTTGGAAGTTGTTTGGAAGTTGTAAGACTGAGATGTTCTTTGAAGCCACTAATGAATTACTCTTCTGAGGAGAGTGAGTATAGAGGCGTCCCAAAAGATACTTTTTTGAAGAAGTAGACATTTCTGAAGTTAAAATAAAAGACAATGTTTCAATTCTAAATTATTTTGAAAAAATTATTTAGGAAAATTGCCTCAAGAGAGAAATTTAGAGTTTCCCTACTATAAAAACGATTTCAATTTGTCTTTGCTAAAATACTGTCATGTTGTATACCATATGATTTCTTCATAGGTAAAGCTGATCTATGAACAAGCTGTTTTTCAGAACTTTTAATGCAATCTTCTTAGATAGATTTCAACATTTATCAGCTATAAAAAGAATGTTATTATACAGTAACTTGAATTGGTGCTATAGAGTCTTTATTGTGTTCTGCTTTATGTTACATAAAAACGTACTGCAAGCTATTTATTTTATATATTTTGGAGCCACTGAAAACGTATACCTTTCAGTAAATTAATTAAAAAATTATCTTTGTTAAAATTGGAGTTTTCTAAGCTTTCACGGTAGCATTAAAAAAAAGTCCCCTGTATTTCATTTGAACAATAGATATTTTTTAGTTGTTTGTTTACATTCAAATGTAAATAATGTGAACTGTACATACAAGAACAAAGCCAGCTCTCTCAATGATTATGCATTCTGTTAACTTAACACATTTAAGAAGTCATAAAACAAGCATCCAAGAAAATGAAGTGTTGAGAACATTGTTTCTCCTTGCTATTTTCAATAACACATAAATGATATTTCAAAACACCCTTGTAATTTATTGTAATATGATTGTACAGTACAAAGCACATTGTTTACTACATAATGCACTCTTTACACTGAAGTAGATTTTACTTTATTTAATATTAAAATTGTCATACTTCACATCCACAAGCAGGTTTAATTTGTATAAGGCATTCTTGTTACTATACACAATCAAACATCTCATATGGAATAATATATGAAATGCCAAAAATAAAACAAAATTCAAATATACAATATGTACATCCAATTCTACTTCACCAAAAAATATCCTTAATAACAACATTTTCACTAAAATTGAGTATACTTTTATATAATAAAAAATTCAAATTATTTTGAGAGATCTAATTTTTTTAATTTGACATTCTTATCATCATGAATTCTAGGTCAATAAAAGTAATATTGTAGTACACAAATGTATTAGTTTTTAATTAAGTGTTTTGAAATATCAAAATAATTTCAGTCACTGCTTTACAGTCACATGTAGTTTATAAAATAGATTATCATTAATTCCAAATTTAGTAAATTCATGCAAAATTATGAAAAAGACAACTTAAGATTGATTTATGAGGAAGGTGTGGCCCAAGGTCAATCAATAATATTTGCATATGCATCGCTTTTTCCTCATACTCTCCTCATTCATAGGTGCCAGCAATGAAATCTCTCCCTCTATAAGAAATGCGGGACTTGCTTTGAAGTGACAATTATTAACAGAGACACAGAATGCTTGGATGGAATTAAAAAAAAAATAGTCAATAGTCATTTTGGAAGACTGAGGAAGAAATGGTTCATCTTTGCTCATCTGAGACTAGTTGAATTTAAATGGTGGTTTGAAAATAAAGGAATTAAGTATAATGAGTTAGATATGTTGAGTAACGAATGCTACTCAATACATTTGTAGCAGACAAAACCAGGGAAAAACTTTCAGCCTAAACTACGGAGCACAACACACTGCACGAGTTGTAGGGCAACACCTGCCCGTGGTAAAGAAAGCTCCTGTTGTTCTTTTTTGGTTTTGAGTTAGAATCTCACTCTATCATCCAGGCTGGAGTGCAGTAGCACACTCACCACTGCAGCCTCGAGCTTAGGTGCTGCTTCGGTCTCAGTTTTCCAAATAGCTGGAACTGTAGGTGCACGCTACCACGACCAGCTTATTTTTTGATTGGTTGTAGAGACGAGGTCTCACCAAGTTGCCCAGGCTGGTCTCAAAACCCTGGGCTCAGGCAGTCCTCTCTCTTCAGCCTCAAAAAGTGCTGGGATTACAGGCTGAGCCACCGTGCTCAGCCGGTCCTGTTGTTCTTATACAATAGGAAAGACTGCAAAAGGGAGGGGGTTGAATAAAAGAAGGCTATAGATTTTTTTCTTTAAATACTTCAGTGCTTTTTTTTTTTCTTTTTAATTTCCGTGCAGAAAGCCCAGTATTTTACTTAAAGGGGGAAGAATTAAATTCTTGAAGAATATAAAATATACCAGAAAAGATTTTGCCACAAATCTATTACATATTAGTTTACATTGTCCAGTAGGTTTAAGCTTGGAGGTAGCAAAATATGTTGTACAAATCATATAGTGTATACAAAGAAAATTTGCTTCAATATTTTTTCTATTAAAAAATCCATAAAATGAAACACCACCCCCATATAATTTCAAAGCTACAGTAGTAAAAGTAGTTCCTCCTATTCATAGTTTTGCTTTCGCTGATTTTAGTTAACAGAGATCAAGTATGGTCTGAAAATAAGTGAGTTCAGTACAATACGATATTGAGAGAGAAAGAGAGAGGGAGAGAGAGAGAGAGAGAGAGAACATTCACTTTTTTTATCATATTATATTGGTATAATTTTTAAATTATATTAATTATTGTTAATCTTTTACTGTGACTAATTTTTAAATAAAACATTATAGGTAACGTATGCAAAGGAGAAAACATAGTATATATGAGATTTGATACTGTTCAAGTACCCAGATACCACTGAGGGTATTGGAACTTACCATCCATGGATAAGGGGAACTACAATATGCCATGCTTATATGAAATTTTGAGGAAAAGTAATAGCTACTTTACATTTTCTATTATCACACTTTTTATCTTTATTGATGATGATTTATTAGAAATGGGTCGCCTGGAAGCAACAAAATAATAATGACTTACATATGATTAAAATTATTTCTAACTTGTATAAAACAAACACAGACATAGGTAATTTGAAATTTGGAGAGCAACTTCACAGATTTATAAGGGACTCAGGCCACTTTCATTTTACTGTCCTTTCTTCTTTGGCATCTAATCTAAAGGTTGAAGATTTTTGAGATAACACCAACTTTCATATACTCATTGCAACTAGCAAGAGTATGAAAAAAAAAGCTGTACTCTTCTCTCTCTGAATATTTTCTGTGCTTAAAAGATCCTGGGAAATAGGATTTTTTTAGCCATTTCATGCTGAAAAAGCAATGGAAAGGGAAATGTTCTTTGTATTATTATTATAAAGATGTAGGGTACAACTCAGGGTTAGGTATACAAACGTTGATCATGCAGGTACCCTTGTTGATGAGGTATGACCCTCCCTCCCCTAGCAGTTTCCCTCAACTGTCAACCCGCCCCCTCTCCCGACAGTTTGCCATTGCTACAAATCACTTATTTATAGCATTATAATTGTTCAAGTTCCGCTTATGAGTGAGAACATATGATACTCTGTTCTTTGTTTCTGTGATAGATCACTGAATATGATCGACTCTAAATCCATCCAAGTTGCTGCAAAGCCCATATGTTTGTCCTTCTTTATGACTGCTTAATAATCCATTGTGTATATTTACCACATTTTTTTAATCCAGTTCAGCTTCGATGGGCAACATGGTTGGTTCCATGTTTTGCTACTGTGAATAGAGCTGCAATAAACATATGTGCGCAGGTATCTTTTTTGTAGAATGATTTGAGTTCCTCTGGGTATATTTCTTAATAAGAAATAAGTGGAGAATGTGTAATAGAGAAAGAAGTCATTGCTAAATCATGCTATTTAATATTGTCTATATTTGTTATACAATAAAAAATTAATGCAACAATTTTGGATTTGTTTTATTCATTAAGAATTGGAATTTTTATGTGTGTTTCACTGATTTCTCTTTTTAATATACATTAGTTTATTAATCAGACTGGATTACCAGCATTTTTAAAGTTTTCCTTGGGGTATAGTATATATTGTTGTATTCTCAATGTATGCTTAGAAATAAAAACACAAAATAGTCTCTAGGGAAGTATCACCAACAATCTGAAGAAATTCATACAAACATACTCCAGAAACTTCACAGTCCAATAAATCACTGCATATTGCATTCAGTTCAGTTTTTTCTACCTCAAATTGACACATTCAATTTCATGTGCCTTCAAGGAGATAATTGAATATACAGTTCCTCATGGTTTTATAATTTGATAGACTATAAATAAAGGGGATTAGAATATAACACATTTTATATTTATAAATGTTTCACTGTTCTATTAGAAAATATATAGTAGAGTTAATTAGGGAATAAAAGTTAAAAATGAAGTTTTTTAAATTTTAATCATAAAATTAAATATAAGTCTATTTTCTATAAGCTAAGATAAAAAAATTATTTCTGTACTCTTACCTATCTGTTGGGTCTTAAAATCTCTTAGATAACCCTGGAGTAATAAGCCATAGACACAATACCACCAACATGCAATAAAGAGGGACATTTAAATATATGTAAGAGTTGGATGAAAGTACTTTGAGAAACTGTGGGGAGCGGATGAGCACTGTCCAAACTGCAGGACTCTAGCAAAGGCAAGGCCCCAAGTTAAGGCAAGGCCCCAAGTGAAGGCAAGGTCCCAATTGGTTGGCTCCGCACCCTAACCAAAGAGCAAGGGATACAGCCTGCTATAGGGAACAGCGTCTCAGAGCCCACCCATCCGGGTGCAAATAGTACAGATAAAGCCTTGGCAACAACAAGATAACCACGGAACAGCCTGCCATTTAGGTAGCAACAGAATTCCGTTATAGCTCCCTCATAGGCCTTGAATCCCTCCCAACTTCCTTTGTGCTTGATTATAAAATAAACATGCTGAGCTAGTTCAGGGTCACTTCTCCTCCATCAGAGGAAAGTGTCCAACTTGGCCCCAGCTTTTCTTTATGTCTTTGTATCTGTGTCTTTCTTAATCTCTTGCTGCTCTCTCTCGGGACCCTCAAGGCAGCCAACCGAGCCACGGCAAGAAACCTAACCTTCAGGCCCTGTCTCCTACTTTCAAAGTGAAGACTGGGTTTTAGATGTATATGTATATGTCTCCATGTGTTTGTGTGGTGCTGGTGGTGATAGTGGTGGTAGTTCTGGTAGTACAGGTAGTTTGGAACCGGTAGTATAAACCGTTTAAACTCATAAATAACATAATACAAAAATACAATATATATCATCCATTTTTTAGTATTTTAGTGTTAATTGCTTTATCACACATTACTATTTATGGAAATTTATATTCTAATTAATTATTATTATATCCTATTTTGAAAATATAAATAAGTATAAAGAATGCAGAGTAGCTACCATTTATTAAATGTTTTATAGGCATTCAACCTTCATAGATGTCTAGGATAAAGAACACATTACTCCTAGCCCCCCATTTACATATGAAAACTACATAGGTTAATCATTTTGCCTAGTTCAAACAGTCTCAGACCCAGGCTTATATGACTTCTGAGACAAATACAAGTTAAACATTAATATGTTTGGAAGGAAAAAATATTAATCTAAGTACATACTCTTATGAGCAAAAAATTGAAAATGAAGCAAAAGTATGTGCAGAACATGTTTTCTTTTCTTTCTTTCCTCTTTTTTTTTTCTTTTAGTTGAAGTCTCATTCTGTCACACAGACTGGAGTGCAGTGGCACTCTCACAGCCATCACAGCCTCCATCTCCTGGGCCAAGGTGAAACTTCCACCCTGGAACCACAGGTGTGCGCCACCAGGTCCAGCTAATTTTTTGAATTACTATAGAGATGAGGTCTCACCAAGTTGCCTGGGCTGGCCTTGAACCCGTGGACTCAGGCAATCCTTTCACTTAGACCTCCCAAAGTGCTGAGATTATAGGTGTAAGCCACCATGCCTGGCAAGAACATGTTTTCAATAACATGTGGGGCAAAGTTTGCTGAGATATTGTTTAGGAAATAGTCGTAAGTTCATCTCCTTATTCATTGTAGATTGAAGGTTTTAAGAAGTTACTTGCAAATTAATTTGTGAACAAATCTTATAATTTTTGCCCTTAGCTGAAACAAAAGATTTCTGCCCAACAAAATCTGCCCAAAGCTTTATAACTCCATTGGACATTGACAGGTTTATATCTAACCTAATAGTCTTATCTTAAAAACTATTTGTTAAATTACCCATAAATATTCTAGTTGTCAGATGCTCTTTGATCCAGTCATAACATTGTACTGGTTTCAATATTAATTAATTAAATAAAGGCATTGACAATTATTCACTTTATATTTTAGGCATAATCTCCTTAGAACTATAATTTTACACTATCCTGTTTAAGTACAATATGATATATACATGATAATCATTCATGTTTTTAAAATAAATATTAATTGAGCACTTACTAGACATCAAACTCTGCACAGTCACAGAGGTGAACAAGACAAAGGTGAAGGCCCTTTTTTCAGGGGATTTATATCCTAGTGGGTTGACTAACACTACACTATTATCATAATTGCTTGAAAAATACTATGAAGAAAAACTGAAGGATACAAAACATTGTATTGGAAATAATAATATATGTGATGTCTCTAACTGGGGGGAGAATGAACACATTTGTTAACTGTATTCTTAAAATATTAGGGTTTTCATGGACTCAGTATTCTTCAGTTATGACAGACAACTTTTGTACAAATATCCACCTGACCTGAAGCTGTCACAACATCACTCCCATGGCACTTGGTGGGGCAAGTAGAACTAATGTAAACCTAAAATTTATTGTGCCGCCGGGCTCGGTGGCTCAGCCTGTAATCCCGCGACTTTGGGAGGCTGAGGTGAGTGGATTGCCCGAGCCCGCGGGTTCGAGACCCGCCTGGGCAAGCGAGACCTCATCTCTACAATAAATCAAAAAAATTAGCCAGGCGTGGTAGCGCGCGCCTGTAGTTCCAACTACTTGGAAGGCTGAGGCGGAAGGATCACCGGAGCCCAGCAGGTCGAGGCTGCGGTGGCCGGGAGTGGCCACTGCACTCCAGTTTGGGCTACAGAGTTAGACTCCAACTCAAACATAAAAAATAAAAAAAATAAACAATAAACAATAAATAAAATTTATTGTGCCTT
>CAUYQG010289084.1:0-17592 GCA_963574415.1 Tarsius wallacei
ACTTTTTTTTTTCTTTTTGTAGGGACAAGTTCTCATCATATTGCCCAGACTGGTCTTGAACTCCTTGACCCAAACAATCTTTCCACCTTGGTCGCCCAAAGTGCTGGGATTATAGACATGCGCTACTGCATCCAGCTCTCCACTGGATTTCTTTTATTATTTTTTTTAATTTTTTTATCTTTTTGAGTCAGAGTCTCACTCTGTTGCCCAGGCTAGAGTGCAGTGGCACACTCATGGCCACCACAGCCTTGACCAGCTGGACTTAGGCGATCCTTCTGCCTCAGCCTTCCAAGTAGCTCAAACCACAGGCATATGCCACCACGCCTGGCTAATTTTTTGATTTATTGTAGAGGTAAGGTCTGGCCATGCTGCCTGGACTGGTGTCGAACCCCTAAGCTCAGGAAATCCTCTTGCCTTGGCCTCCCAAAGTGCTGGGATTATGGGCTTAAGCCATCGTGCCCAACCTCCACTGGATTTCTTATGAATATTTTACAATCAGGACTTCGTTATAAAAACCATTCACTTTGGAGAGGAATGAAAATTCCTGAAAGGTAGAAACATTTCCACTGAAGGCAGCTCCTGGAAACGCCCAGAACACAAGGATTCACCATGGCGTCTTCAGGGGATGAATCACTAGAATGCACTTTGTCCTTGTTTTGCGTGTGTGCACGTGTCTGTGAGGGGTGGGGTGGAGGCACATGAAACCAGGACAATAATAAAGGCACTGAAACACTCAGATCTGTGGCCCATACTCAGTCAACAGCCAAGACTCTGCTTTTGTGAGCATGTACCCTCAAGGTTAAGTTCCCACCCTACACAAGCCCGGCGGCCCCTGGGCTACCTGACGTAGGAGATGTAAGACATCCACTGCAGGTACGTCGGGATGGTGTCAAAGCTGACGAAGAAGCCGGAGAAGAGGAGGACAGGGATGGCCGTCACAGGCCCCACGAATGTCGCCACCTGAGAGGCGGGGTGGGAACACAAACTGTAGAGCCAGCAGTTGGGTCTCCAGCAGAGGGAGGGCCTGCCCAACCCTAGCTGCGGAGGGGGAAGGTCACACAGCATAGAGTGTGGCAAGGAGTCTTCTGGGCATGGTGATGAGGACAAGCGTTCTGTGTCCCCGAGAAGTGAACACTAGGGGGCATCACTGTCTCTGAGGGTTGCCATGTGGAGGCAGAGGTGCCCCACCTGCTCTGCTGGGACACTGGCAGTCCTGGGAGGAGCTGGGAAAGCTGGTGGACGATGTCCCCAAGCAAAACTGATGGGGACGTCCCCTCCTTGGTGGGGAGCAGCTGTCAGCTCCTCCATAGCTGTCCCCTTGTGGTCAAGTCCAGTGTCTGGCCTGTTGCAGGCTCATGGTGTGTGTTCACGCAGTAGGGACTCAGTGGAAGGGTCACAGCCTCTCCAGCGCGGGTGTGAGCACCTGTGTGTCAGCACCCATGGGGTGAGCGAGCCTTATATATACTAAAAACAAAACACCACCGTGACTCTGATTGACAGTGAGCATACTGCAGGGAGGGCATTGTGTGTGGGGGGTGTGCAGTGTGTGTGGTGGATGTGTATGTGTGCCCTGTGTTGATGCATTTGGGTGTGCATGTGTGTGGGTGTATGGTGTGCATGTGTCTGTGTGTGATATGTGTCATGTGCTGAGGTGTCTGTGTATGTATAGTATGTGGTGGATGTGTGTAGCATGTAGTGGGTGTTTGTGGTATATAGAGTATGTCCATTGGTGTGGTATATGCGTGAAGCATGTGATGTGTCATGTGCATGGGGGGGGTGTGTGTCTATGTCATGGTAAATGTGTCATGTGCTAAGGTGTCCATGTGGATGTGGTATGTGTAGTATGTGTATAGCATGTTGACACATCCCTGTGTGTGTGTTCATGGTGTAGCATGCTGACACCTCCCTATCTGTGTGTGTCCATGTGTGTAGCATGTTGACACATCACTGTGTGTCTATCTGTGTAGTATACTGACACATCCCTGTGTGTGTATGTGTGCATGTGTGTGGGTATGCAGATGGGGCATCACAGCCTGTGCTCTGGTCAGATGAGACCCATCAGAGCCTGACAGCTGGGGGGATGGCAACCTGGGAAGGTGTCTGAGCAGGGGCAACGGGGACTGGCCTTGAGGAGATGTGGCCACTGCGGACACAAAGGACCGAGCTTGCTGGAGTGGTGTGACCTGCACTTTCCCTGGAGTGGTCTGTAGAGCAGATGATAACCCTGTGAGATGGACACCATGGCTATTCCCATCCAGGGTGAGGGAGCTGGGCCTGGGACTGAGCAGCTGGCCACCATGGACCAGAGGTGGACACGGGAAACATGCACCCATGTCCACCCAAGGGTGCTGCCTTGTCTTTAGACAGGCCCAAGGACAGGCACAGCCTGAGCATCTGGAAGCCACAGAGCTGGAGAAACTGCACATGCACATGGGTTTGGCAGGTGGGGACCAGGGTGGCGATGGGAGGACGGAGGGGCCTATGAGGAGTCTGGGGTGGGTGGGGACAGGTGAGTGCAGTGGGGAGGGTGTCTAAGGATGGCTCAGTGGATCCCACAGAGGCAATGAGTAGAACTTAGCCTCCGAGTCAGCTGTGTGACCACTGACAAGCCTCTCTGGGCCTTAGTTTCCCTACCTGTGAGATGGGGAAAACACAGCAGCAACCATCCCTGGGTGTGCTTGGGACTAAGTGAGCTAATGTTTGAGAAGCATCAGGCAAGCACTGAGCATGCACTGCACAAGGGTGCCTGTGATGGTCACTGCAAGTCAGCCCATCCTGACCAACCGGGACAAGGCAGCTCCTTCTCACGGGAACAATCTTGTGAAGCCCTCCAAGGAGGTTCAGGGCAGAGTTAGGAGGGGTGGCAGAGCCCCACCGGGCAGCAGCCCTGGTCTCATCCTCCAGGTGGCATGGAGAAGCCCAGCCCGTGGCGTTTCCTGGCTGGTACCTGCAGGGATGTGGAGGCGGCTCCGATCAGCAGGCCCAGGGACTGCGCCACCAGGGAGGTCATGGTGCCCAGAGCAGCAAACAGGACGAACCGCACGGCGTCAGATGGTTGTGATGTCATCCAGTACACGATGCTGCAGTAGGCCACTGGGAACATGATCTGGAAGCACAGAGACCATCAGCCCTTGGGATCGCCTCATCACAGTAGGCAAGCCTTGAAGCTTTCAGGTGGCAGCCTTCCACCTGCAGCTAAATGCCTTTAGTCAGGACATGTTACCCTGCCACAGGCCTGGGCAGAACCCTCTTGTGTAAATCGGGGTTTCCCACCCCAATTAGAGGGCATAAGGACAATTCCCGCCCCTCTTCCAATCTTACCCCCCTCACTGACACACCTGAAAAGGGACGTCAGCCATGGTCTTGGCTAGGTAGTAGGCCTTCAGGCTATACCAGTAATTCAGGTGTTCCCGAAGAAATACACCCATCTCCAGGGGAACTAGGGGATAGGAAAATGGTAAAACATGGGTCAGGCAAACATGCTCAGTGGTCCAAACATTCAAATTAGTGATCCTGAGCTGAGCCACCTATGACTCAGTTCTGGCTGATGCCACAGGGTGAACCTTTCTCTACATGCAGCACCAAGAAGGTGAAGGGTTTTGCTAGCCTGGAAAAATTGTCTGCCATCTTTATAACTGTCAGAGTCATCAAGTGGAGACTCAGAGTGTGAAGGGCATCTCTGTGAATACTGAGCATTATTTTAGCCATTGATGCAAGTATTCACATGACCTTATTCTTACTGAGTTGCCTTTCCTGACACTGTCCACGTGGCCCCTTCCTGTGATCAGCTCTGCAAGATGGTCTTGGAAATTCAGGGCACCCCAGGGAGGTGGTCTCAGAGGGAAGAGGCTTACACTGCAGTTTCATGGAACAACAGCTTTGTACACTGTCAGCCCCAAGTGACCAAGGACAGACTACTTGTGAACGAACTAGAATTGTGTGGAAATCCATCCAGAAGATCTCATCTGCCCAGAAGCGGGCTGTGCCAGGGCTATGTTAACAACTGCACTAGGTCATGCTTAAGTAGTAGAATCAGAGGGGCTCCTGATTAGTGAATCTTTGAGAAATACCCCTCCCATCAGTCTTCCCCCATGCTTAAAAGTCTCCTATATTAGTGATTAATTTATTTGACTTAAATACCGTATTATCTAACAGAAAATATGATAAAACCGGCATCTGTCAACAAAGAAGACAGTATTTTTTTTTAAAAGGGCACTGTGTTCAGAAAATGCATCTGTCAGTTAAGGCATGGCCTCAGGCCCTCATCAAGGATGATAAGGAAGAGGAGGGTCTTGGCGGGTCACTCACACGTAAGAACAGTGGGCATGAGGGCGGCGAACATGAGGAACAGCATGGAGAAGAAGAGGAAGCCGGAGTTGCTCAAGACCTTCTTGGCTTCGTTCCCAATCCCCAGGTAGAGCAGGCCAATGAGGAGGCCGATTCCAATGTGTGAGGTGATCCGCAAGTGCGTCAGGACCTGGGGACAGACCCACTCTTACCCAGGGCATGCACAGCCATTCCAGGCTCGCTGCACCTTGGGATTCATCGGATCCTGATTTCTGTAACAACAGATCTTACACTTCACCTTCCCTTCTCCTCCAGAAAAACAATCCCAAACCCTAAGCCAACTCACACACATGCACACACACCAGGCTTTTGTTGCTGTTAAAACAGAAGTAATTACTATCCTTTGTTAAATCTTCTTCAAAAATGGGGCACAAGGGAAGTCTACCGTCAGGAAAGAGGAGAAGGAAAGACGACGATGAGAGAGGACAATGGCTGGACCAAAGTCCCGTGATTGATGAGCTCTGACATGGGCTGTTGTAAACCCTGCTGTCTTTCAAGTGAGGTCCCAGAAGCCACTCTGGGCACTCAACCCCTCCTAGGCAGATGGCTAGACTGTTCACCTAAATGGTGGATGCTATTTGGTTCCCCTGTGTTCAACACCTCTTTCCCTAGAAGGAATTATTCATCCGTCCATTCGTTATGCCCTGCAGCGCTTTCCTGAAGGAGGAACACACTCGCCCACATCCTGACTTTAGCCTTGGCCATGGAACTTGTTTTGGACAATGAAATATGAGTGCAGGTGACAACCTGTCACTTCTAACCAGAAGTTTTAAGGGCTTCCATTTGGTTTTTCTCTTGCACTCTTTTCCATGTTCCAGAAAGGCATGTCTAGATAGGAGCTGTTCTAGGATGAGAAAACATATGGGGCAGAGATACAACACAACCCCTGCCACTGACACATGACACAAATATCAGTGGTTGTAGACACTGACAATTGGGGGCTGTTTGTTACTGCAGCATGATAGTGAATGCTGACTATTGCACATGGAGGAAAAATAGCCTGACAGGTCAGTCAGGGTGAGAAGATTTAGGGCAGCCTTACCGAATCCCTCATGATGCTGAGGAAGGTCCTCTTGAAGAGGATGCAGAACTGTGTTAGGCAGCTGGCAGAGAAGCTGTGACAGCCTTCCATGGAGGTAGAATCCTAGGGAAAAACCCAAGAAGAGAGGGGGTAAGACGCTGGCCCTGGGACGTGGGTCCTTATCGCTAAGAAAGCATCTCATGCAGCAGGTGCGGGGACCGTGTACAGCTCCCGGGCGGCTGTGGGATGTGCATTACCTTTCTCAACCCCTTCAAGCGTTTTGCCTGCTTTACCTCTTCAGAGGGCCGGTGCCAAAGAAAAGGGGTCACCTCGGCATCACCCCCAAGGTCTCTCTTGTGGTCGGAGTCACACATGCCCTCCCGGACTGCTCTCACCAGGCGACCGTTCTGATCCCCATACTCGCCAGATGCGACCTCCATGACTGTGCGAGAGAAAAAAAGGCGGGGTCAGTCTTGGGAGCCAGAAAGGTGCACTGATCGCACAAAGTTGGTACTCAAGCAAGAATATTTTTTTTTTGATTCGGAGACTCACTCTGTCACCCAAGCTGGAGTGCAGTGGCACAATCATGGGTCACCACAGCTTTGACCTCCTGGGCTCAGGGGATCCTTCCACTTCAGCCTCCCGAGCAGCTAGGACTGCAGATACATGCTTCCATATCGGCTAATTTATTTTTGTTTTTTTTATACAGACAGGATCTTCCTATATTGCCCAGGCTGGTCTCCACTTCCTGACCTCAAGCAATCATCCTGCCTTGGCTTCCCAAAGTGCTAGGATTACAGGCGAGAGCCACAGCATCCAGCCGAGAATGTTCTTAGATTACATGGATGCTGCAGGATGATGATTATGGTGTGATGTCAAAGTCATTTTTCGGCTAACACTCAGCTCTCATCCTCCCAGCAAGGTCATTTATCATGTCAGGAGTCTGAAAGTGCAAATGCGTATGTGATGCCAGGAGTCTGAGAAGCAGTTAGTACACGTATCTGCAGATTTATTCACCTACCCAGGGTTTATCAGAGACCGTGTGGGTCAGCCTCCAAGGTGGGGCTGGGGAGAGGAGTGGAATGATGCACACCACCATGCCTGGCTAATTTTTTTATTTTTGTAGAGATGGGATCTTGCTATGTTGCCCAGGCTGGTCTCAAACTCCTGGGCTCAAGCAATCTTCCTGCCTCAACCTCCCAAAGTGCTGGGATTACAGGTGTGAGCCATCATGCTCTGCCAGTAGCCTACTTCTTATGAGTGAGAGGCATTTCCCACCAACAGTGTCCTGTGGAACACAGTTTGGGAAATTATATTACAGAAAATATGGAGTCCTGGGAGTTGTGTGACCTGATGTTTAAGAAAAACAATGGAGTGAGAAAGGCTGATGGTTGGAAGGCCAAGGAGGAGGGAAGTCCACCTGGAACCCCAGCATGTAACCTTATTTGGAAAAGGGTCTTTGCAAAGGTTATTAGCTACAGATCTTGAGATGAATCTATCCTACGTTTAGGGTGGGCCCTAAATTCAATGACTGGTGTCCTTGTAAGAAGAGGCAATTAGGACACAGAGAGACAGAGGAGAAGGCCATGTGATGATAGTGACAGCGATTGGCTGGCCAGATATTTTTATCTAGAGGAAAGGAAATCTCTTTTTCTTTTCTTTAAAAGTTCTACCACAGACGGCACTTGAGCCATTTGTGGGATATTCAAGTAATTCCTGATTCAGGGGCGTCAGATAAAAGTGAAACCCACAGAGTAGGAAAGTCCCCTTCCTTTTTTTCTAGCTGGACAAGGTTCTACTTACCAAAATCTGCTGGGTTATGGTAGGTTGGGCAGTTCAGGCCCAAATCTCTCAAATACGGTACAAGATTTGAGACTTTCCCCCGGTATACACATTGTCCTTGACTTAGGACGTATAGCTGGAAAAAGCAAGGAGAGAAAAAGATCAACCCTGCCTTCCTCAAAAAGCAGTGGGTGCTCTTGATCAATCAATCAATCAATCAGTCTCTCCTCTCCTGAGAGCTTTATATCATCCCCCAAGTTAACATTCAAGGGAAAGCCACATTTAGTCAGGGAAGACACAATATCATGGGGCCAAGGACAACTTTATTATGTTGCTTGCTTTTTTTTTCATGGTAACCACCTACTCAAAAAAAAAAGAAAAAGAAAAAAATTGTAGCTATGCACATTTCACCCTTTTGGGACTATTTTTGCTCATACTAATATGAAAATCTAAGATTTATAAAAACATAATATTGTACAGATGCTGAAACCTATCATTTAAATCTGTAAAACAGATGCCTCTCCTTTTAACAGGGGAGGTGATATGAAAACCCATGATACTAGTGACTTTCCCAGGCTCCCACGACCAGCCTACAGGGCAGAGAGAGGACACACTGTTCAGCAATTTCTACTTCCCCAGCCACCTTAGTGGCATACAAAGGAGACCCCCCAAAAACCTCAGAATTTATTTATTTTTACATGAGAGAATCTCCAAAAAAAATTTTTACTGACGCCAAATGCAGTCCCTCACAACAATGCTAACTGGTACACCGATGCCAATGGGTTCCTAGAACACTTATTTAGCAGGGGAAGCCTATACTACAAGGAGCTCACCCTCCAAAAGATAATTCCAGTATTTTGGGAGCCCTCGCCAAAATACAATCCTAAAAGACTCATAAAATGTTAACACTTAAGGCCTCTCAAAAATGAATACAGGAACTAACAGAAGATGGTGAATGCCCAGGGTTTAGTGTCACTCAGACGGACCCAGACCTGAGCTTGGTGGAGGTGGGGGTGGGGGGTCTGGGGCCCACATACCTGATCAAACAGCTCAAAGAGCTTGGCGCTGGGCTGGTGGATGGTGCAGATGATGGACCGGCCTCCTTGAGCGAGCCCCTTCATCAGAGAGACCACCTGGAAGCAGGAGGCGCTGTCCAGGCCGCTGCAAGTGAAGGAATACCATGAGATGCCTGCGGGTAGCAGCGATCAGCCACTGCTCTGGGTGGTGGAAGGAGGGTGAGGGAGTCGCTGCCTGGGGCAAGGGGGCACTTAGCATCATAGACCCACAGCTGCAGCTGCCTCTTCCCCAAGGCCAGGCTCTGCTCTACTTGTTTGTTTAAATGTCCCATGGTTGAGGGCACATGGTGGGGCTGCATATATTGCATTTTATCCCTGAAGAGAAGGGAGGAACACCAGTGAGTTTTGCCTCAGGGACCCAGGATGGAGATGGTGGAGGGTCCCCAGCTGTCTTGCAGGAGGGGTCTCCTGGATTGTCTAGGCAGGTCGCTATGCCTCCCAGGTGGTCTGGTGGTCAGCACTCTCCATCCCTCACCCCACACCCCATTTGGGGGCTGGCGATGGGGGTGTCACTCCACAGAGGCAGCCTTGGTGTGGCCAGAGCCGGGCTTAGCTCTGGCAGATGTCTCACTGCACACGTGTTGGTGTCTTCCATGGGGGTGCAGAGTCAGCATCTGGCAGGGCCCTGGGGGCCCTCTCTTCTCTCCTCTCCTCCCCTAGCACTCTGGCCCTACTCCTTCTCCCATCCCCTCAATTCCCAAGTGGCAGGCTGAGGGGACGAGTGTGTGCCGGGCAGTCCCCTGAACTCTCTTCTCCCAGGGCAGTCAGCTTGCAATATTCTATTTTAAGGGTTCACTGTGATTGCTTTTCCCGAAATATCTTTCTAGAGGCCACCTGAAGTGCAGGTCCAAGCAAACAAGATAGCCAAGCCTCTTCCTACAGAAGACTGAAGACTGCTATCAAATTCAGCCAAACTGTGGAGAGGAGACCGAGTGGTAGGAATGAGACAATGTAAAATCTGGCTGAAGTCATTTCAAGAGCAACCAGGTGCCGGGCCCACCTGCCCTGTCCAGGTTGACTGAAAAGGACTCGCTCAGGACTAAGGCGAAATCGACTGTGGGCACTGGAACCAGTTTTCTGGAGCAGTGTTTCCCAATGGGGCCCTGAACGTAAAGGGGCGTCACCCAGGAAAGCATCAGGACTCACATACTTATGGAGAGGTGGTGAACAACTGAGGCAGGACACTTTCCTGAAGGTTCTCTGAACCTCTCTTGTACGGAGAAGTTCATTTCCAGAAAACACCTGAGGCCCTTTTCCTGAGGTGTCCCCCAGCCTGGCCTTCAGAGTGGCTGAGCCACGGGGAACTCGGTGTCACAGAAGAGATGTGCATTGTGAAGGGACATTTCCCTGAACCACATTCCAGTGATCAGGCTAATGCATGCCATGCAAACCTGAGCATTTGGATGTCTCTGGGAGAGTGAGGGAGGGGGACTTCCAGCAGCCCTTCTGCCCAGTGATCCAGAACGAAGAGGGGAAAAGTGGGGTGAGCTGTGCTCATGCTGCCCTTCAGGCCAAATCAGGATGTCAGGGCCACCTGGAAGAACCACTGAACAGAGGAGGGGTTCTTCCCTGCCCCTGGCAAGCCCAGAGATTACCAGCTCACCTGGTGGGCTCGTCGAAGAACATGACAGGAGGGTTGTTCACCAGCTCCAGCGCAATGGCTAGGCGCTTCCGCTGGCCACCCGACAGGCTCCCTGTCCGCGTGTTGGCACAAGACAGCAGACCCAGCGCTGTCAGTATTTCCTTGACCTGGGGAGCAGTGGAACCAGAGACTGTCAGGAGCTGACCGCCAAACCTCACCATCCCCCAGAGCCCACATGGGAAGACCTGGCCTGTGGAACACATCGTGCCTGGTTCACATGGAAGGCACCCACATCGAGGTGCATCCTAGGCTCCCAGGTGCCATTTGCAAGTCAGCATTTCTAATTGGGACCGGGGTCAGTGCTGTCCAGAGGCTGAGGTGTAGTGCCAGGGGCTGAGTTCTCACTGGGTCATTTGGTCTCTGGCTGGTGACTGGAGCCTGTTCTCACTTCCAAGCCTAGCATCGTGCCCCATCCAGAGAAGGTGACTGATGAATATTTGATGAATTGATAGATGAACGGACATGTAAGAGGATGAGTGATCAGATTTCCAACAACACAAAGGGGAGGGTCATCGTTAATTGGAATAGTAAATGCAAAGTGCACATGACACTTGGCACCTTGGAAGCCTTGAATCATGGCAGCTGTTACCATGCTGTTGTCACCACTGTGCTCAGGCATTAAACGTAGCCCCTGCAAGGTCACAATAGCACAAGCTATGCCTCCCAGGGAGGGGGGACGGAGTCACTTTTGTACTTGTAAATAGGTCTGATTTGAAAGCAAGGTCTCTGAAGTGCCAAAAAGGCAGGGAAGGGGATCTGTGGTGTCTAAAGCAGTTGCAACTCCCATGGTGGCCACACCAATGCCTCGGACTCTGGGTTCCCCCAGAGTGGCCGCACCAACACCCGGGCTCAAGGTCTTCCCACAGAGGCCACGCCAACACCCAGGCTCAGGGTACCCCAGAGTGGCCAAGCCAACACCTGGGTTCTGGGTTCCCCCACAGCAACTGTGCCAACATCCAGGTTCTGAGTCCTCCTATGGTGGCCATGCCAACACCCACACTCTGGGAAGCAGTCTCTATACTAAGATACAAACAGCCCACTATTCACGGAGCCCTCCCTGCCTGCTCCAGATTATTGATCCAGTATCGACTCAGGGCACAGAAAGGTCAGCGGCTGTTCGTGCTGGCTCAGTGCCACTTTCAGCCCCGGTGTCTTCTCGGAAGTAGATGCCGGGTCAGCTGCCTCCACATCCACCTTGGAGCTCCCTCCAGAATTCACACAGCCATCATCCCTGCCCTGCAGCAGCTGGCCCCTGGGGGCTGTGGCACGTGGACCCCAGGCCAGTGGCTCCTCTGGAGAGATGAGGTCATCCAAAAAGAGGAGCAACTCACAAAGAAGAAAATTTCCACTCTGAGCTTTTGAATTATTTATGCACGGTCAGTACTAAGTGCAGCTTTGGTGACAGAAAGAACCGGGGCACTGCTGCCGGACAGGCTGGGGCGGATGGCAGTGTGAGGTCAGCAGACCTGGGCTCCAACCCTCCTTGCTGATGCCCTCAACCCAGCTCCACCGTCTCCTATAGACACTCCACCTCAGAGCTGCCAGCCCAGACAGAGCTCTGGCCAGCCGTCTGGAACAGGCTGGCGGGCAGGGCAGGGTAGGCAGGACTCTCCTGCTGGCACTTTCTCCCCCAGCAGAGATGTCTGCTAGTTTTCCCAGAAAAAGGCTCTCATGATTCAGGAACCACCGGCCTACAAAGCTGCAGGACAACTGAGGGGCTCTAGCTGCTCCAGGCTCCCTTGTGGGGTGCTCCACAATCAGGGCACATCTCCTTCTCCCCCGACACCCTCACAGCAGGGATGCTGGAAAGAGAGGCCGCAGTGCGTGCCTTCGCCTCTGCCCACTCACCCCACGAGCTGGGCTTTCCCCAGCATCAGCCCATTTTTCTCCGGTGTTCTATCAGAAGTGGCACCATGCAGGTTGGTTTTGCTTTTAAAAACTGACCATCAAGAAGCAACGAAGGGTTCATTTATTTATATATTTTTCCCTAAACAACGACAAAACACACCCCAAGGCGGCTTGTGGCTCGAGTCCTCCTGAGACCTCATGGTTCCCACTCTCTGGGGACAGATTCCGGCAGTCCAGGTCTCCCACAGAGACCTGATGCCTGAGGAAGTAGCCTCACTGGAGGGCTCTGGAGGGCTGGGCTGCTTTTCTGGGAAACAAGGAAGGCCATGAACAACACATCCCACTATTTGAACATCCCATTCTATTGTGTTTCCACGAGATGGAAACGACTTGGACCGAGGTGTGTATAGGGGCCTGGGGGGAACTGACTCAGGCATGAAATCAGTTGTCCTTGAAACAATCCTGCCGGTGGGTCTTTGGGGAGGTGGAAGCCTGCGCTATGGCTGGGTGAGGAGGGTCTGTCCATACCGGGACCTCTGGAGATGAGCAAGAGCAGGACACAGTACCACCTCTAGGCCCTGCAAGGATGGTCCAATCTGGCAACAGATGAACTTGAGGAGGGACGTAAGGGTCTCGCTCCCCAGGGATGATGTGGCCACGGAGAAGCAGAGAGGATCCTTCCCGAGTTGGCATTTTTGTCCTTGTAAACCCAGCTGAGGACAGCACTAGGCTCTCTTCTGGTTTATATCTAAGGTCAGTCCACATGCCTGGAGGACACGCTCACCCACAAGTCAAGTCTGTCAAAGGGCTCTGCGTGCTCCTCCCCAGAGATGCCTCCATCCTCCACAAAGGGGCTGTCTCCTTCTGGGCCTTTCTGTTCCAGCAAGGCAGAGCAGGCTCCTGTGGGCTTCCCGACACCCTTTCCAGACTGCCAGGAGGAGAGTTAGAAGCCGAGTGTGGCAAGAAAACGACCCCAAGCCTCCTTTCTTGACAGATTCCATTGGTTCTATCGCACTCAAGGACTTCCAAGATATCACCCAATTCAGACTGACACTGACCCAAAGGCACATGGAGCTTGGCCTTATGTCCGTATGTTATAGACAAACTCAGCTCAGCTCAGCAAGCTGGGGGCAGTGGCCTGAGGTCATCGGGTGGGTTCCAGGTGGCCAGGGTGGAGGGGTTTCCTTGCATGCTCAGTCCTGCTTCTCTACAGGACCCTTGCTGTGTTAGCCAGGCCCTGCCTCCCTCATCTGCTCACCCTGTACCGTGAGATTTCTGAGCAGACTCTTCTCTGCCATCAGCTCTGAATTCAGGCCTTCGGCTTGGGTCCGAGAGGCAGAACTGCCTTCCTTTCAAGTCCTTGGTCTCTCCTCCATGCCCAGGATTGTCAGCTGTTAATGCCATCACATCCTGGAGCCCCTGCAGCCCATTAGCTTGCAGGAAACTGCCTGACACTGAAGGGGTCTTGGGACTCCCATAGGAGCTCCCTGAGATTGGACTGCACTCTCAACATCCTCTGAAAGCAAGGAGACTGAAGCGAGGGAGGGGTGAGCAGAAGTGAGAGGTGGTCTAAGGGGCCACCACAGTCCTCTGGCCCTAGGGAGGGAACAGCTTGACTCTCCAGGTGGAGAGCCCTGCAAGCTCTTCCTGCCTTTCCTCCTGGCCCTGAACCAGGTGGCTTTTCTGCTCACCCATGGAAGAGGCCCCAGGGCTGGGAGATGATAAAGTCAACCTCAGATGAGGGAGAGGGGAGGTCACCTTTGTTCAAGCACAGGACCCCCGTTCTGCGGATTGAGGCCCATCTGCAGGCCCACCAATGAGAGACTTACTTCTCCCGAGTCTGAAGCTTCACTGTCGCTCTGCTCTAACGTGTGCCTAAACCCAAGGCTTTCATTTGTTATATAAACTGTTGTATTCGTCAGCTTGATGCCCCAACAAAGTATCCCAAACTAGGCGGTTTAAATAACAGAAATTTATCATATCAGAATTCTGGAGGCCAAAAGTCTGAGATCAAGATGTGGCAGGGCTGGCTCCTCTGAGGTCTCTTTTCTTGGTGTGTAGATGGTATCTCCTCCCTGCGTCCTCACAGGGTCAACTCTCTGTGTATGTCTGTGTCACCAGGGTCATTGGTTACCCTAATGACCCTATTTGAACTTAGTGACCTCTGTAAAGATCCCATCTCCAAATATAGTCAATTCTGAGGCACAAGGGTTAGGGCTTCAACATGTCTTTTAGGGAGATTCAGACTACAACACTTATCTGCTATAACCTGGTGTATCGCTGGCTATAATGAACACTCTTAGGTGTGGAAGGTGGTATGTAGTATTTGCCTGTCCATGTTACACTGTTCAGAAAAGACCAGTGATCACAGGGCTCTCTCTTTTCACCCTCTATGACAAAGTCATAAGCCCAGGGCTTCTGCCTCAAAAAGGGACAGAAAAACTCATGGTTCCTACATTCTCTACATTTTCTCTAATTGGGGCTCCACCATCCATTTTCTCATTTTCGACCTCCGTATAAAAGAATTCCACACAAATATTCTCTGTAGCAACAAGGAGTCTGTGTGCTTCTCTGAGAAATCAGGGTCTTCTTACCTACTTGTGCATCCAACTCCTGCCCCATGACATGGGTTGGATCCCAAGAGCTCTGAAGGGTACAATGGGGGAATGATGCAAATAGAATTGCTATGAATGTTCCCTCAGCACGTTCAACTATTAGTCTTATTAATCTCTCCATTTTACACCAAAATATGACAAACTAAGTTAAACCGTTGGCACCAACCCTGCAAATCTCACTCTCTCAGCTGCTCAACTGTGGTCCTATAAGGGTATTTGTTAAAAGACAGAGAAAATATTACGTGGGACGTCACCAAATTCTATTTTCCACTTGAAAACTCCATTAGCTCTGACTGGCAAGCGAAGGGGGGGGCTTTCCCGTAGACACCATGTACATGTAGACTGGTCACCTCCTCCTTAAGTGTGGTTTTCCGGAGTTCCTCATTGGCTCTGCCCACCTGCACCCCATCTCTGCTCCCTGGGAATTTAGGGCACCCCAAAAAGTGATAAAGGGGATTAGAACGTCTTAGCCTGAAAATTTGTTTATTTTCCTTTTTAAAAAAGGCTGGTTAATAACATTTAAGAACCAAATCTCTTCTCACAAATGTGGGTGGGTGGAAGGTGGTTATTTTTACATGAATGACTAACCATCTTCATTGTTAGTGTTTTATAAAAAACAACTTAATATAAAGTGTATTAAGCACTAAAAGAGGCAGCACTCATGTCTAACCCTTCTGACCCTGTGAGCTCCAAGGTCATTGTCTTGCTATGTCCTGACTCCAGATCTGGACTCAAAGATGTGACCAGAGCCAGCTCTCTTGGCTGCCGGCTACTGCATGCCACAGCATTCCCCGAGATGTCACCTGCCCTACACGGAAGACTAGGCGAAAACAAATCAGCAAACACAAGCCAGTACCCCAAAGTCCCCACACACATACTTCCAAATGAATTCCATGCACTTTCTGGACCACCTGTGGCCCTAAAACGACCCACTTACCATCTCTCTTCTGCCTTCATCCTTCTCCTGAAGCTTCAGATGTGCCGACACCTGCAGGGGACAAGGACAGTGGTGTGGAAAAGCGATGATGGCCATCAGCAGGGTGACCCTCCGGCCCTCACATTGTGCCCAGAGCTGCAGCTACCTGATCGCTACTAAAATCCCAAGGAGGTCTTGGCTTCCCACTCCCCCAGTTTAAGAAAGACAGGGTCACAGGAAAGCAGAAAGCAACTGGGATGCTTCCTGTCATCTCAGCTGAATTCTCTGTGGTCCCATGACAGAGGTTAGATGTGGACAATTTAGAGATAAGGAAACCCAGGCATTGGGGGCGTGAAGATCTGCCCAGGCCAGGACAAGTGGTTTCTGTTTAGGAATTCCACAAGCCATGTGTTAAATCATTGACAACTTGAAATTATCCACAAGAATTGGAAAGCACTACATATCAGGGTGCTGTGTTTTATTGTTTTGTTTTGCTTTTTGAGATCCCGTTCACCAGCTCACCACTGTGCTCCTGTCCTTGGCTGGCAAAACCTGAGTAAAAATAACTATGACCAGTGTCGGCCTTGGTGCCACTCTACTGTCTTCTGTGGCCTTGGGCAAACAAAGAGCCTTGTTTCTTCATTGGTACAATAGTGAGATTAAAGCCCATCCACTTCATTAGCTAGTGAAGTTACTGTGAGGATCAGATGAGAAGCTGAGAAGCAGGGGAGGGTGGTCAGGTGGTCAAAGGCCCCAGGGTTGGACAGGGCCAGGCCTACACACCTCTGCAGGGCCAGCTGCCCCCATGTGACACTGAGCGTTACTTCTGGGCTTGCCTGGTGGTTGCGAGGGTGAGTAGCAGCAGTAAAAATGCACAACCACATCTGATATGGGATCAGGAGTCAACAGTTGGTGGCCAATGTCATTCCTATGTGTGACACAGAACCTGGAGTGGTAAAAGGTACGACAGCCTCAAGGTAAAATATCTCTCAACAGTCTCATGAAGATCTCAAGATCTCAATCTAATTTAATCTAATTCTGAATATAGGTGTATTTCACGGCAGAGTCTAGTGACAAGATTGGGGTAGGACAGATAGGACCAGCTATGTCTGGGGAAGAAGGCAGCAATCGAGCTGGGAAAACAAAAAGAAGGTTCTTAAATAAGTAACCACAGGGTTAACTAAATAATTCTCTGAGCCGCTAAACCTGGGTTATTCAAGACACAGGAGCAACTCAGGAATCAACAGGGTGTATATAAAGCTTATATTTACTACGTACGTGAAACAGTAAGCATTAGGGTAAAGAAAAGCTTCACAAGTGGTTGCTTTGCCTGGTCTATTTGTAAACTCCTTGTAAGTCCTCTGTGCCCGTCTGAACACCCATTCGGAGACCAGGTAAACAATCAGGGCTCCCTGGCGCACAGTCGCCTGGGGAGGCTGAGCCCAGTGGAGGGTGTCCGCTTACCTGCAGAACACTCAGTACCAGGAAGGATGAATGAGAACAACTCCGCAGGGCCTCTCTTTCTGTTTCCCCACAAAGCAGGTTAGGGCACAGATCACATATCTGAAAACTTAACTCTCTTCTCTTTGCAGAGCTAAGAATCCCTTGGAATTGCCCTCTGTGTGAAAGGCTGGGTGGCTGCCACTCTCTGACATCAAGGGGAGGAAGCTCTGCCCAATCCAAAGCAGGAATGCAGGGCAAGGCCTCTGGGTGGGGGGGGGAGGGGGGGGAACCAAGGTGAACACCTCAGCCAGTAAGCGAAGCTCAGAGCAGGCCAGGCTGAGGACATCCCTAAGGTGCCAGGAGAGGCACAGAGGTTGGGGGCTCACTTTTTGCAGTAGACGAGGAGAGAGCAGAAAAATAAACAGCCTCACACATAAAGCAAGCCATGATCGGCAACCAGAGCTATGAACTGACTTTCAAATCTTCTCTTAATAGGAGGTGTTGCAGTGGCTTCCACTGCCTACAATTAGGTCAGTGTGGTCTTGATCACCATGAGTTGGACCTTTTTTATTTTTTTTGAATTGGGGTCTCACTCTGTCACCCAGGTTGGAGGGTAGTGGCACCATCAAAGCTCAACCTTCTGGGCTCAGGCGATCCTTCCTCCACAGCCTCCCAAGTAGCTGGGAGTACAGTCATGTGCTATTACACCCAGCTATTTTGTGTGTATGTGTGTGTGTGTGTTTTTGTAGAGATGAGGTCTTGCTACGTTGCCCAGGCTGGTCTTGAACTCCTGGGCTCAAGTGATCCTCTTGCCTCAGTCTCCCAAAGTACTAGAATTAAAGCATGAGTCACCGCACCTGGCTGGATTGAGACTTTTTTTTTTTTTTGAGTTGGAGTCTCAC
>CAUYQG010289091.1:0-18155 GCA_963574415.1 Tarsius wallacei
AGCCTCCCAAAGCGCCGGATTACAGGCTGTGGTGGAAGGGTCGCCGGCGCCCAGCAGGTCGCGGCTGCGGGGGCCGGGCCCGGCCACTGCACCCCCGTCTGGGTGCCGTAGTCACCCCCCAACACAAAAAAAAAAAAAAAAAAAAAAAAAAAAAAAAGTGGCATATATTCATGATGGAATATTATGCAGCCATAAATAAGGACAAACATATGGACTTCGCAGCAACTTGGATGGACTTAGAGTCTATAATACTGAGTGATCTATCACAGAAACAAAGAACTGAGTACCACATGTTCTCACTCATTAGCAAATTTTTAATGATTTATTGTAGAGATGAGGTCTCGCTTGCCCAGGCGGGTCTCGAACCCGCGGGCTCAGGCAATCCACTCACCTCAGCCTCCCAAAGGCGCGGGATTACAGGCTGAGCCACCGAGCCCGGCTACTTTTTTTTTTATTCAGTCCTCTTTCAGTGGGCAGCACGGTTGGTTCCCTGTTTTTGCTATTGTGACTAGTGCTGCAATAAACATGCATGTGCAGATACCTTTTTTATACAGTGATTTGAGTTCCTCCAGGTATTTTCCCAGAAGGGGGATTGCGGGATCCTATGGAAGGTCAATTTTTAGATCTTTTAGGAATTGCCAACACTGTTTTCCACAGAGGTCATACTAGCTTGCAATACCACCATCAGTGTAGAAGAGTTCCCTTTTCCCCGCATCCTCTCCAGGATCTGTTGTTTTTTGAGTTATTGATCATGGCCATCCTGATTGGAGTTAGGTAGAATCTCAGTGTGGTTTTAAGCAAAAACATTTAAATGGCTATCAGGTATACGAAAAAATGTACTATATCACTAATCATCAGGAAAATGCAATTCAAAATCACAGTGAGCTATCATCTCACACCTGTTAGAATGGCTATTTAAAAATACAAGCATTAGTGAGAGTCTATGGGAAAGAAAACCTTTGTACACTGTTGGAGGGAATGTAAATTTTCACAGTTACTATAGAAATCAGTATGAATTTTCTTCAAAAATTTAAAGTTGAACTATTATATGATCCAGCAATCCCACTTCTGGTTATGTATCTAAAACAACTGAAATCAGGATCTTGAAAAGTTATCTGCACTTGCATATTCTTGTGTTTATTGCTGCACTATTCATAATATCCAAAATATGAAAATGACCTGTTTTTTTTTAATGGATAATGAAATTGCACACACACACACATGCAAACACAGCATATTAAGTCGTAAAAAGAAGGGAAATCTTGCCATTTGTAACAACATATCATAGAGGAACCTGGATGTTATTATGATAAGGGAAATAGGATAGAAATACAAATACCATATGATCTCATTTATATGTGCAATCTCAAAAAATTGAACTCATAGAAACGGATGGCATAATGGCTGTTGCCAGGGCTTGGGAGTTCAGGAAAATGGGAAGATATTGGCCAAAGGATACAAACTTTTCAGCTATAAGAGGAATGAGTTCTGGGGATCTAATGTACAGCATGATGACTATGTTAACAATGTTATTGTTTACTTAAGAGAGAACAAAACTTAAGTGTTCTTACCACACACACTAAAGAGGTTATTATGTGAGGTGATAAATGTATTAATTAACTTGATTGCTATTGTGGGGACCATTTCATAATGTAGGCAAATATTTAATCACCATGTTTTCCACCTTCAATGTATACAATTTATATTCATCAATTTTACCCCAATAAGGCTGAAGGGAAAACTTGGTGATTCAAATAAACAACTTAAAAAAAAGGTCAAATCTACATATTCAACACATTACTCATTAAATTATCAACATCATTCTTCTCAAACTTAGAAATGACAATATAGAAATTCATATGGAAACATAAATGACCACGAATATCCAAAAATATTCTTAGCAAAATAAACAAAATGGAAGGTATGATATTTCCAAACTTTAAACTTTACTATAAGGCTAGAATAATTAAAATAGCCTGGTATTGGTACAAGTACAGGCATATGGACCAATGGAACAAGAGAGATATTCCAGAAGCAAAATTTCAATTTCTCAACCAACTCTTATTCGACAAAGCCTTCACCAACAATCACTGGGGAGATGAGAACCTATTCAGTAAATAGTGCTGGAAAAACTGGCTGACGTCACGCAGAAGATTGAAACAGGACCCCTACCTATCACCATATACAAAATCAACTCTAAATGGATCAAATAGCTATGCATAAAACATCAAACTATGAGAAACTTAGAAAACACAGGAGACACCTTTATGGTAATCAGAATAGGCAACCAATTCCTGACCAAACCCCAGATGTCCATGTCATAAGAGATAAGATAAACAAGTTGGACCTCATTAAACTGAAAAGCTTCTGCAAAGTCAAAGAAACCATCAAGAAAGTGGGGAAACAGCCCACAAACTGAGAAAAAAAATTGCCAACTATATATGTGACAAAGACCTAACATCCAAGATCGACAAGAAATCAAATGTGCCAAAAGGCAAATGAACAGACCCATTAAGATTTGGGCAAATGGTCGAGCACAGTGGCTCTCACCTATAGTCTCAGCACTTTGGGAGGCCAAGGTGAGAGGATTTCCAGAGCCCACGGGTTCAAGACCAGCCTGGACAACTTGGCGAGACCTCATCTATACAATAAATAAAAAAGTTAGCCAGGCACGGTGGCATACCTGTAGTTTCAGCTACTTGGAAGCCTGAGGCAGAAGGATTGCCTGAGCCCAGCAGGTCAAGGCTGTGGTGGCCGGGAGCATGCCACTGCCCTCCAGCCTGGGTGACAGAGTGAGACTCCTACTCAAAAAAAAACGTGAGCAAAAGACATGAATAGACATTTCTCAAAAGAAGTCATACGAGCAGACAACAGACACATGAAAAAGTGCTCAACCTCATTAATTATCAGAGAAATGCAAATTGAAACCGTAGTGAGATACCACCTAACCCCCTAAGAATGGTCATCATAAATAAGACAAAAAAACAACAGATGCTGGTGAGAATACAGAGAAGGGAAAACTTCTACACTGCTGTTGGAAACTAGTTTAACCTCTATGGAAAACAGTGTGGCAATTTCTAAAAGAACTAGAAATTGACCTTCTTGACAACTCAGCAATCCCCGGACTGGGAATATACCCAGATGAACTCCAATCATTCTAACAAAAAGAACCTGCACAAGCATGTTTATCGCAGCCCTACTCACAATAACAAAAAGATGAAACCAATAGTGCTACAGTTGAAACTGGAATGGATTTTTTTAATGTGGTACATATACATGGAAGGAACATTACACAGGCAAAAGAAGGACATACTTATGGATCTTGCAGCAATTTGCATGGATTTAGAGTCTATAATACACAGAGATCTATCACAGAAACAAAGATCTGAGTTCCACATGTTCTCACTCATAAGCACACCCTGAACATTTACCTTAATACTATAAAAGGGATTGGCTAGCTGGAAACTGCTGGGGTTGGAGGGGAGAACATGACATCATAAGGGTACCTGATCTCAAACCTGGCAAACTTGGGACCAAAAAGAAGCCCAAACTTACCTGTACAATGACCACCTGTTTACCTTATCCTGAATTGTACCCCACATCTTTAAAATTAAAAAAATAAGAAAAAAAACTTGCACAGTAAGTGGTAATCAGGGTGATTACTGGAGTTCTGTCTTCTCCCTTCATCAACATATATTACATCTCAAATGTCTTTAAATCTTTTGTATTCAGTTTCAACCAACATTTACTGAGTGATTTTTACATAGGTAAGTTGAATGTAACAGAGAGAATATTGAATTTGTAAGAAGAGTGACCTGGCTTTAAATTCCAGCATATTTACTTGATGGGGATTTGTTTGTTTTCTTTTTTTTTTGTATTTTATTTTATTTTTTTAACTTTTAATTGTTTTTGTTTTAAAATTGTGGGGTACAATTCAGGGCTAGGTATACAAGTATTCATTGTGTAGTTACCCTTGTTGATAAGGTGTGCCCCCCCCTTCCCCAGGCAGATTTCTGTTTGTTTTCTTATTTGTACAATATTATAATAATATCTCAAAGTGATATTGAAAATATTAAAAGAGAGAATAAATATGAAATTATCTAGCATGGTGTCTATAAAAAAATAGTATTGATGAGTGAAAAGCGTAAGCGATGAGTGAGTGGTGTGAGTATAAACAATAGAAAAGTAAAAGCAAGGTAACTATTATGATTTTTTAATAGATGTTCTTCAATTCCAGAATAATGCTTCATACTATGCGTATGCTTGCTTTCCTGTTGAGAATTTGGTATGCTTTATCACTGGAATGGAGGACTTTTGTCTTTCTCTGATCTGAAATATCTTCACCACATCTCCACGCATTGCCTCTGTATTATTTTCTCTATTCTCTTCTTCTAAAATTCCTATTGACCATATATGTTGAAGCTTCTATCTTCCATGTCTATAATTCTTTTTTTAGGTGTCTAGTCTACTGTGAAGCCAATTGTTTATTTTTTCTTTTAAAAATGTTTTTATTTCTATAATTTCTATTTGATTCTTTTTCAAACTCCTTTATTTGCATGATATTCTATTATTTCTTCAAATATTTTATTCTTCTCTGTATTTCTGTAACCATATAAATCATACTCTGCAAACATTTTTTTAATGCTTTGTGATCAGTAATTAGTGTGTAAATTCCCTCATTAAGTTTTCCAACTTTTAAATCAGATCTTTTTTCATGTGGTTTGTAGCTTTTTATTGTAAGCTCTTCTTCAGTGGTGATTATTTTTTGTGAGATTTTTGTGTGAGCGTTTATAATCTTAGGTTATAAAAATATGCCGGGACGGTTTGGGACTTGCCTCTGCCAAAGCTCTACTAGTTTTACTGGTTGAGAACAAGTTTTTTGGTGATAATTTCCTGTCTTGGTATTATTCACTTACGATATAAATAGTGTGAAATTAGTCCTAAAGTTTATTTTACAAATCTGAAAATCTGATGGTTTCAATATATTATATTAGAATTTTTCTTATCTGTAGTCTTTGGATAGTAGATAGAGATTTTCTAGTTTACTATTTGCCTTTGACATAAGTCTTCAAGACTCTTAATGTAGAGATTGCAAAAACTACTTTAAATGGACCTTAGGTATTACCTTCCACCTCCACAGATGACCATTAAAATACTAGTTCTTATGGCTATATCTTGACCCTATATTCTAAATACTATTTAGCTTCATATCCTGTTGTTAGATCTGGCTTTGAGTTAATTCTCCATTGAAAGCATCTGGAATCTTCTTGTTTTTGGCTTTCAAGATCAGAGGTATACTTTAAAAATGGTTATGCTATATTTTATGCAACATTTTTCTGTGTTTGAAAATTTTGAGGGGGAATGAAGATGGTTGGTTTCCTCACATTAGATCAAGCATCTATATTTACTAGAAGTTCTATTACATGGTCTTTATATGAGCTTTTCAATCTATTTGGAAATATCTTACTTTTTTTCTCTGCCAAGTTGAATTGCTTTTTCAGATGCGCCATTTAACGAAAATAAAATCAATCATGGTTTCAAGGAAAATTATTCACTTTTAGTTTATCCAGATGTTTTCTTCTACAAGGGTGGGAGTGAGTCTCCTTCCAGGTCTTAATATCACTGCTGGCTGTCTTAGGCCACAGGCAAACAAACACAGTTGTGGAGGAGAGGATGAATGTGGGGATGGAGGAAACACTTAATGACTTTCGTAATAATATCCCCTATTGTAGATGTTTGCTGCAACATGTACTTCCTTCCTCCACAACACTGGTCATAAAAATAAATTATATTAATTTGTACAGTAACTTTATGAATATATTTCTTTATTCATAGACTGTAAACTCTTTGAGGGAAGATACCAGGTCTTCTGTTCATAATGGTATTCCTAGAACAGTGCATGAAACAAAGTAAATGTTGAATAAATATTGATAAAGAACTTAAAGTAACATAAATGTGCATGTAGATGACATACTCAACATCCCTTTTTATTTCATTCTATCCCTTGATAGAATGTTTAGTTAAAGGTGGAGATGGCTTTTCTTTAATTATTTTATACTAGGTAGTCAGTTAGGGGAGGTTATTGTTAAAACTTTGTTTATATCATTGTTTTTAAGTTTTTACTGAATTTGAGGACTACTATAATATTTTAAATTCATTTTGTTTCTGCTTTTTTGCCCACCTTACGGAAGCCAAGTTCTATCACAATCCAATTATTGTAAACAATGAAATCAAAATGAAATGTGAACTTCTGGTCACGATAAAGCAACAGGGACAGTTTTACTCTCTTTCCTGAAAATAACTTTTTTTCTTTTTTTAATTATAAAGTTGTGGGGTACAATTCAGGGTTAGGTAAACAAATGTTCATTATGCAGGTACCCTTGTTGATGAGGTAAGCCCCTCCCTCCCCTAGCAGTTTTTCTCAACTGCCAATCCCACCTCCCTACCCTGACAGTTTTCCATTACTGCCAATCCCTTTATTATATTATTATAATTGTTCAAGGTCCACTTATGAGTGAAAACATATGGTATTCTGTTCTTTGTTTCTGTGATAAATCACTGATTATGATCGAGTCTAAATCCATCCAAGTTGCTACGAAGTCCATATGTTTGTCCTTCTTGATGGCTGTATAATATTCCCTTATGTATATGTACCACATTTTTTTAATCCAGTCCAGCTTTGATGGGCAACGTGGTTGGTTCCATGTTTTTGCTTTTGTGAATAGAGCTACAACAAGCATATGTGTGCAGATATCTTTTTTGTAGAATGATTTGAGTTCCTCCAAGTATATTCCCAATAGGGGAATTGCTGGATCATATGGAAGGTCAATTACTAGTTCTTTCAGAAATTGCCATATTGTCTTCCAAAGAGGTTGCACTAATTTGTATTCTCTCCAGCAGTGTAGAAGCGTTCCTTTTTCTCCACATCCTCTCCAGCATCTGTTGTTGATTGTTTTATTAATGGTGGCCATTCTTACTGGGGTTTGGCGGTATCTCAATACAATTTTGATTTGCATTTCTCTGATGATGAGTGACGCTGAGCACTTTTTCATGTGTCTGTCAGCGGCCTGTATATCTTCTTTTGAGAAGTGTCTATTCATGTCTTTTGCCCACTTCTTAATGGAACCATTTGTTATTTTCCTTTTGGCATGTTTGAGTTCCTTTTCAATCCTAGATGTTAGGCCTTTGTCAGATCTACAGCTGGCAAGTATTTTTTCGCATTCTGTAGGCTGTCTTCCTGCTCTCTTGATGTTTTTGTTTGCTCATTTGTTTTTTGTTTTTTCATTTTTTTTGTTTGTTTTTTGCTTTGCAGAAGCTTGTTAGTTTGCTGAGGTCCCACTTGTCTAGCTTATTTCTTTAGGTATGGGCATTTAGGGGTCTGAATAGGAATTGGTTGCCAGTTCCAATTTCCATAAGGGTGTTTCCTGTGTTTTCTAAGATTCTTATTGTTTGAGGTTTTATGTTTAGGTCTTTGATCCATTTAGAGTTAATTTGTGTGTATGGTAATAGGTAGGGTTCCTGTTTCAATCTTCTGCATGTGATCAGCCAGTTTTCCCAGCACCATTTACTGAATATGTTCTCGTCTCCCCAGTGGTTGTTGGTAGAGGCTTTGTCAAAGATGTGTTGGTTGAGAAATTGAGGCATTGCTTCCAGAATCTCTGTCCCGTTGCATTGACTATATGCCTGTTCTTGTGCCAATACCAGGCTGTTTTGATTACTGTAGCCTTATTGTAAAGTTTGAAGTGTAGAAATGTGGTACCTTCTGCTTTGTTTCTTTTGTTAAGGATTGTTTTGGCTATTCATGGTCATTTTTGTTTCCATATAAATTTCTGTATTGTCATTTCGAGGTCTGAGAAGAATGATGTTGGTAACTTAATGAGTAATATGTTGAATCTGTAGATTGCCTTTGGTAGGATGGACATCTTAACAATGTTGATTCTTCCTATCCATGAGCATAGAATATTTTTTCATGTGTTTGTGTCCTCTTGGATTTCTGTTAGCAGTGTTTTGCAGTTCTCATTGTAAAGGTCTTTCACTTCTCTGTTTAGAAAGATGCCCAGGTATTTCTTTTTTTTATTTTTTTTATGGCTATTGTGAATGGGATTGTGTTTTTTTTATTTGGGTCTCTGTCTGCTTGTTGTTGGTGTATAGGAATGCAAGTGTCTTTTGCACATTTATTTTGTACCCTGAGATTTTGCCAAAGTCCTTTATCAGTGCTTGCAGGTTTTTGACAGATTATCTTGAATTTTCAAGGTATAAGATCATATCATTAGCAAAGAGGGATGACTTGACTTCCTCTTTTCCTATTTGGATACCCCTGATTTCCTTCTCTTGTCTAATTGTCCTAACTGGGACTTCCAACACAATGTTGAACAAGAAAGGTGAGAGTGGGCAGCCTTGTCTTGTTATAGTATAAATTTTTTTAAAAAATATTTGAAACAAGTTTTTCAAGACACTGGAATGAGGCAATAAGTAGCTGATCAAGAGAAAGAAAAAAATAAGATAAGTTATATTATTGTCTCATTTTAATTCTTGGAGAGCAACTCCAGGTTGTGAAGTAGGGAGGATAGGACCTCAAGTTTAGCAGACTCCCAAAGTTGATGAAACAGAGCTGAGAGTAGAAGGAGATGAATGTATATAAAATTTACAGTGCAGAATACTGGAGAAAAAACATCTGCCCAAAGAAAGAACACTGGAAAATTCCCCTCTCCCCCACTTAAGCTGTCAGCTGAGTATTAACCAGCACATATATGTGAGGAATCTACCCAAGGCCAAAGAAAGAATAACTCAAAAGGATTAGAGGAAACAGCGTCTCGTAATCATATGCTGTGTAATAATTGTGCATGCAGAGTTGGGAGTAATATCTGTCCCTACCAATTAGTCTAAAATGCTCAACATTGTGTGTACCTAGAAGGGCCTTGCCTCAGTAGCAGGAAGCAATTATGTTGAGACTGAGAACTGTTTTAGTCAAAAACAAAAATAAACTTAAAAACAAACAAAAAAACAAAGTTATTGTCCCAGTAACTCATCTGTATCACAAAGCAAAACTCAAGCATATTTATAAAATTGCAAAAATATCCAGCACTCAGCAAGGTAAAATTCAGAGTCTAGAATCCAAGAAAAATTACCTGGCATAAAAGGAAGTATAAAAGTGCAATATAGGTTATTTGCTTTTTTCTTTCTGATTTGTTTGAGTTCTTTGTAGATTTTAGATATTAGTCCTTTGTCATATGTATGATTTGTTGTCCACATTCTGTAGGTTTTCTATTTGCTGTGTTGATTATTTCTTTTGTTGTGCAGAAGGTTTTCAGTTTAATTAAGTCCCACTTATTTATATTTGTTTTATTGCATTTGCTTTGGGGGTTTTAGCTATAAATTGTTTGCTTAGATTGATGTCCATAAGAGTTTTTCCTAGGTTTTCTTCTTGGTTTTGTTTTTGTTTTTGTTTTTGTTTGGTTTCAGGTCTGACAGTTATGTCTCTAATTCATCTTGAGTAAATTATTGTATATGGGGAGAGATAGGCATCAAGTGGGCCAATGACACAACCAGACATCTCTCAAAAGAAGACATACAAATAGCCAAAAAACATAAAAAACTATCAACATCAATCATAATCTGATAAATGCAAATTAAAACCACAATGAGATGCCACCTTATGTTAGGCAGAACAACCACTGTTAAGAAATCATAAAACAAAAATGCTGGTGTAGATATGGAGAACATGAAACACATATAATGGAAGTGTAAATTATTACAACCTTTATGGAAAACAGTATAGAGATTACTCAAAGAACTAAAACTAGATTTAGCATTTTTCCAGAAATCCCATAACAAGGTCTCCACTCTAAGGAACAGAGGTTGTTCTACAAAGACACCTCACCCACATATTCATCGTATAAAAATTCACAATTGCAAAGATGTGAAATCATATAAATGCCCATCATCCAATCAGTGGATAATGAAAATGTGGTGTATATACACTATGCAACCATAACAAAGAATAAAAGCATGTCCTTTGCAGCAACATGGTGTGAGCTGGAGATCATCATCTTAGGTGAACTAACTCACGAAAAGAAAACCAAACACTGCATGTTCTCACTCATTAGTGAGAACTAAATGGTCACTAAGATGAAAATATACACTGGGACACCAATAAGTGGGAATGGGGGAGGACTGTTAGGGTTCAGAAACTACCTATGGGGCTCAATGTTCATGATCTGGGAAATGGGCTACCTGAGACCCAATCCCCACCACTACACAATATGTCCATGTAACAAATATGTATGTGTATCCTCAAATCTAAAATGTAAAAAAATCTCATTGTAATTTTGATTTGCATTTCTCTGATTATGAGTGAGGCTGAGCATTTTTCATGTGTCTGTCAGCAGCTTGCATGTCGTCTTCTGAGAACTGTCTGTTCATGTCCTTTGCCCTTTTTAATGTAGTTTTTTTTTCCCCCGCTTTGAGTTCCTTGTAGATCCCAGATGTTAGGCCTTTGTCAGATGCATAATTTGCAAATATATTTTTTCCCATTCAGTGGGTTGTCTTTTTATTGTCTTGATGATTTCTTTGCTCTGCAAAAGATTTTCAGTTTGATGAGGTCCCACTTGTCTATCTTAGGTTTTATTTCATTCACTTTTTGGGGATTGGATAATAATTTGTTGCCTACGCCAATGTGCTTAAGGGTATTTCCTATGTTTTCTTCTAGTATTTTTAAAGTCTGAGGTTTTACATGTAAGTCTTTGATCCATTTTGAGTTGCTTTTGTATATGGTGATAGGTAGGGGCCCATTTTCATTCTTCTGCATGTGGTCAGTCAGTTTTTGCTTCCAGAATCTCTATGGTGTTCCATTGGTCTATGTATCTATTTTGTACCAACACCAAGCTGCTTTTATTACTGTAGTCTTGTAATAAAGTTTAAAGTCTGGAAGTATCATACCCCCTTCTTTGTTCCTTTTGCTGAGGATTATTTTGGATATTCATGCTTTTCTTTGTTTTCATATGAATTACTGTGTTATAATTTCCAGATCTGAGAAAAATAATGTTGGTAATTTGTTGGGTATTTAATTGAATCTATAGATTGCCTTGGGCGGGATGAAAATCTTGACAATATTGATTCCTTCAATCGATGAGCATCGGACTTTTTCCATTTGTTTGTGTCATCCTTGATTTCTTTGAAAGTGTTTTGTTGTTTTCATTGTAAAGATGTTTCATTTCTCTGCTTAGGTAGATGCCACAGGATTTTTTTTTAATGGCTATTGTGAATGGTATTGTGTTTTTTATTTTGTTCTCTGCCTGTTTATTGCTGATGTATAGAAATGCAACTGACTTTTGCACGTTGATTTTGTACTCTGAGGATTTACCAAAGTCATTTATTAGTTTGAGGAGGATTCCGACAGACTTCCTAGGATTTTCAAAATATAGAATCATATCATCTTCAAAGAGGGATAGCTTAACTTTCTGATTTCCTGTTTGGATGCCACTGATTTTCTTTTCTGACCTGATTTCTCTAAGACTATGTTGAACAGGAGGAGTGATAGCAGGCATCTTTGTCTTACTCCCATTCTTAGGGAGAATTCTTCCAACTTCCAATTATGCAAAATATTGGCTACAGGTTTATAATAGATGTCTCGTACTGTTTTGAGGAATGATCCTTCTATGCCTAGATGATCAAGGGTTTTTGTCAAGAAGGAATGCTAATTTTGTCAAATACTTTGTCTTCATCTAATGATATAATCATGTGGTTCTTGGTTTTACATCTGTTAACCTGCTGAACTATGTTTATGATCTTGTGAATGTTGAACCAGCCCTCCACTCTGGGAATGAAGCCCACTTGTTCATGGTGGGTGATCTTTGAGTTATGTTGTTGAATCGTATTTGCTAGAATCTTGTTCAGAATTTTTGCATCTGTGTTCATCAAGGATATTGGCCTGTAATTTTCTTTCCTTTGCCAAGTTTGGGTATCAGTATGATGTTAGCTTCATAAAATAAACTGGAGAGATTTTCTTCATTCTTGATTGCCTGGAATACATTCAATAAGATTGGTATAATCTCCTTGTATGTCTTGTAAAATTCAGCTGTGAAGCCATCTGGTCCAGAGCTTTTCTGGTGGGGATATTTCTTATGAATGAGTCAGTTTTCTGGATTGTTATTTGTCTGTTTAGAGTTTCAGTTTCTTCTTTCTTGTTTCAAACTTGGAGGTTGTGTAATGTCAGAAAGTCCTCCGTTTACTTTAGGTTTTCTAGTTCATTTGCATACAGTTATTCATAGTCATCTCTGATAATCTTGTGAATTTTCTTAAAGTCAGTTGTGACTTTGCCATTTGCATTTCTAATTGTGTTACCTGGATTTTCTCTCCCCTCTTTTAAGTCAATCTGGCCAGGGGAGTCTGTGAATCTTTTTCTTTAAAAAAACTAGCTCTTTGTCTTATTGATTTTTTTCTATTATATTTTTGTGTTCAATGTCCTGCAATTGTGACTTTATCTTGGTGATCTGGATTCTTCTGCTGAAGTTAGAATTTAGGTGATCTTGCCTTTTCGGCTCCTTTTGATGTGATATAAGGCTGACTACTTGTGATCTTTGTCTCTTTTTTTTCTTTTGAACTGTGCTTGCAATGCCATGCATTCTCATCTTAACACAGCTTTTGCTGCATCCCAGAGATTCTGGTAAGATGTGTCTTTGTTTTTTGTTATTTTCCAGGAACGTTTTTAATGTCTTTGTTGACCCAGATGTTGTTCAACAGCATGTTGTTTAGTGTCCATATCTTTCTGTGTTCTGGGGGATCTTTTTGGTGGTGATGTATATTTTTATTCCACTGTGATCTGAAAATATGCATGGTATTATTTTGACCTTTTGAAATTTTCTCTTAGTTGATTTATGCCTGAGAATGTGATCAATCTTGGAGTATGTTCCATGTGCTGATGAGTAGAAAGTATAATCTGTACTCATTGGGTAAAGTGTTCAGTAGATGTTAAGTGTTAAGTCCATTTGATCGAATGTCAAGTTGAGGTTCCAAATCTCCTGGCTGATTTTTTGCCACATTGATCAATCTAAAGCTGTTAGTGGGGTATTTAAATCTCCAGCTATGATTATGTAGAGTCAATGTCTTCTTGTAGTTTTTTTAATAGTTGACTTATGAACCTGGTGCTCCTATATTGGGTACATACATGTTTAGAATGGATATTTATGCTGGAAAATGGAGTCTTTTATCATTAGGTAATGTCCGTCCATGTCCTTTTTAACTTTTGATGGATTGAAAACTGCTTTCTCTGATTGGAGTAGCTACTCCTGCTTTCTTCTCTTTTCTATTCCCCTGTCATTTTCTACCCTCCAACCTTAAGTCTGTGGCTGTCTGTGAGATGAATTTCCTGGAGGCAGCAGATTGCTGGATCATTTTTTATTTTTAGTTTTTCTGTGCTGAACATCTTAAGTGTCTCCTGAAAGGCTGATCTGGAGGTGGCATATTTTCTTAGAGGTTGAATATTTGGGAAGGATCTGAATTCTCCATCACTAGTGAAGCTTAGCTGTGTAGGATATTCATGGATGAACTTGCTTATCTCTAAGAACATTAAAAATTGGACTTCAATCCCTTTTGGCTTGTAGTATTTCTGCAGAGAAGTCTGGAGTGATTCTAATAGGTTTTCCCCAGTAAGTAGTCTGATCTTTCTCTTTTGTTACCTTTAGGATTTTTTCTTTCATGCTTACGTTTTGGAAACAGATTACTATGTGTCTTGGTGATAGTCTTCTAATGTAATGTCTTGTAGTAGTTCTCTGAATCTCTTGCACTTGGATGATCTTCTCTCTAGAAAGATGGGGGATGTTCTCCTAAATGACCTCCTGGAGTATTTATTCCAAGGTGTTCCCATTTTTACTTTTTGCTTTGAGAATATCAGTCATATGTAGGTTTGATTTTTTAACATAGTCACACAGCTCTCAGTAGTTTTGTTCGTTCTTTTTGAGGCTTTTTTTTTTTTGGTATGTGTTTTTAAAAGATTGTGTTAATTCCATATTTTGGTTTTTGAGGTCTGTGATTCTTTCCTCTGTTTGATTGAGCCTGTTCTCAATACTTCTTACTTTGTTGTTGATTGTGAGGATGGAGTTCTTTCTTTCCATTATTTCAGAATAGACTTTTTTGAAGTTGGCCAACTCTGCTTTTACTTCCTGTACAATTCTTTGAGTTTTTCTTCATTTTTCTCTTGGTTTCTGTTCATTTGTGCCATCCATTCTCTGATTTCTATGTCTATCAACTGAGGCAGAGCACTCTCGGGGGTTTTCATTGTTTGTGCCCTGATGGCTGCTCTTTGTGTGTTGTCTTATTAAAATTCTGAGAGTTACTGGTGTATCTTTACTGATTCTTCTTCATTTTACTCAGTGAGAAAGAAAGGAGCTTCACCTTGCAACAAGTTCTTGTTACTGCAAATTTTCTCTCCTGCTGCTAAACTTATTGGGCCAGTTTTCAGCTCCTTGTTACATGTGGCTGATAGCCAGCAGAAAGAAGGTGAACCATTCCAGTGCATGCTATAATTGCTTGCCACCCTCCCTCACCCTGCATGATCTCATCTTTTATACACACCCAGCTTGCAGTTGGGGGATGGAATTTGCTCTCCGGGTATTCAAGAAGACCTTTGCTTAGTGCAAGGAGTTTCACCCTTTTAAATGCATTAAGGGTGCCTCATTTAATTGGTTGCTGGATCCCCACTCTCTGCCCTGCTCTGCAAGAGATACCCTGGTCTATTGTTCCACCAGAGGCCGGTTGTGGACATGTCAATCAGATTCAACCTGGAGGCTGGCCTTCCCTGTGAGGGATGTGTTCCCCATTCCTCATGGGCTCTGGCATCCACAACTCATTCTGATCAGGTTTCTTTCCATGAGAAATTGACATTTCATGCATTGTAGGTAGGCAATGAATTGATTCAATGTATTTTATAATCATCCACCCCTCCTTTTATCTGATCAAATCTTCCTTTTCTATGAATGCCTGGTGCAGGGCAGAGGATGGGGTGCTTGAAATTCCATGTCTTCCATGCTTTCTGGACTCTAGGCACTCAGAGATATCTTCGCTGAGTCCATGATGTTTAGCCCATCTAAAAGTGCTCAGGGTAACTCTGTCTAATGATGGAGGAGTCCCTACTCTCTGTCTTGCTAGTAGAGAGTGGTGTTGAACTGCTGCTTCATGGTGGCCATCTTGGGTTCTCCCTGACATCTTAAATGCGATGGAAACAACCAAGAAGTTTATAAATTCAAAATAGGATAAAAGTAAAAACACATACACCTAGACCCATTATAGTAAAAATGGTAAAAGACAAAGTCAAAGGAAGAATCTTAAAAGCAGTAAGAGAAAAATGAGTAGTTACATGCAAGGAAATCTCAATAAGTTATATAGATCTGTTCTCATCAGAAACTATGGAGGCCAGAAAGCAGTGGAATAACATTTTATGTGCTGAAAATAAAAATTTTTTAAATCTCTCAACCAAAAGTCTTATATCTTGCAAAGCTCTCTTAAAAAAAAAATAAAGACATTACCAGATAAGCAAAAAATAATTGCTGTTTGTAAACTTGTTTTAATAAAGTTAAGGCAAGTAATCACAGATAGTAATTCAAATACAAACACACACAGAGAGAAAGAAAGTCAGAGACAGAAAGAGAGACAGAGAGACACAAAAATAGAACATCAGTAAAGGTAATCATAAAAGTATAATTGCCGGCCGAGCTCGGTGGCTCAGCCTGTAATCCCAGCGCTTTGGGAGGCCGAGGTGAGTGGATTGCCTGAGCCCGCAGGTTCGAGATCTGCTCGGGCAACTTGGCGAGACCTCATCTCTACAATAAATCAAAAATTTGCTGGGTGTGGTAGCACGTGCCTGTAATTCCGGCTATTCGGAAGGCTGAGGCAGAAGGATCGCAGTAGCCCAGCAGGTCGAGGCTGCGGTGGCCGGGAGCGGCCACTGCACTCCAGTCTGGGCGACAGAGTGAGACTCCAACTCAAAAAAAAAAAAAAAGAAAAATGACTTGTATGAAGATCAATATCATTAGTACAGGATGCTACTAGGCTAAGGTTAGTTAAGGAGAATGCTGAGTAAAGAATAGAAAGGCTGAGCATAGCAAAAAGGGTGCTGAGTGAAACCTTGCTGCAATATGTGTTTGGGTTCATGTTCAAGGGCTATCTGAGGCTGCAGCACAATAGTCTAGTAGTGAAGCGGTGACAGGAGGAACTGGAGCTGCCTAAGTGGCACCTGTCTGTTCCTAATATTCATGAAGGGAGGGGAATGCCTGCTGCAAAAGATGTCCACTGAAGACCAAAACCGTGGTCTGTTTTCCATTAGCCTGTAAAAAAATAACTTTATTGAGTACCTACCATATCCCTGCAGGGTTTGAAGTGCTGGAGATGTACTGCTGAACAAGATAGGTGGAATTATTGTCCTCAATTTCCTTCTTTCTTGAGTTCATTGGTAGATAAACAAGATAACTGAAGATTCTACTAAGTGAGACAATTACCTAAGGACACCAAAGACATTGTGATAGAGCACGACAGAGGTAATTCAGTTACGGTGGCCAGGAAAAGCCTCCCTGAGGAGGAGACATTGAGTCAAGATAAAATGAAAAGGGGCAGGAAGAAGAAGATCTGAGGGAAAACTGTGCCAAGTACGGCTTTATTTGTAACAGGTGAAATACTTAAATAGTATAAATACCGAGTCATCAAATTTAAAGTTGTCCTTGAACATATGTACAAACACATTACAAAAAACCTATACAAAATGTACAAATGTACCAAAACATTAGCCTGAATTGCAATGCTTTCTAGGATAATATAATTACAGTTTGCTTTCTAGAAACTGCATATACTTTCTATGTAGGAGAAGGATAGCTATTTTATCTGTCTCAGCAAAAAATCTGGGGAATCATTACTCAAATTTGAAATTTTCCCAAGCATGTAAACTTATGAACTGATGCAGCAACTAATTCTCTGCAGTGCTAGTCTACTTCCAGGGTCATGTTCCATGTATTATTGTTATTTCTCCTTGTAACCTTTCCCACAGATAGAACAAATATTAACATATCATACATCCCTTAAGAGTCCCTGCTTGTGTCTCACTGTGTGTCTCTTAAGCAGGCATGATTACTTACAGCGTAGTCTTTTGCTCTCCAAGGTGTCCTAGTTTGCAGATGAACTATATGGTCTTTCTAAATGATCACTGATTACACTTGGAGAGTAGTGGTTAATTCTACTAGTAGACTTCTCTGGCAGGCAAGCACACACAGGAGATTCTGCACCCTTGCTTCTTCCAACCAGTCTCTGTCTGCCAGATATTAAAGGTAAGCAATAAAGACTGCAAGCAAATGGTGAGATTTACACTGAGCATTACGATCTGTTCTCATTCAGGGTGACATATTGTCTCTGAGTATTCCTGTCCTCCCTTGTCTCTCTCACTGACCTTACCAGCAAGAGAACCTCTTGGTTTGATGATGCCTGAGACAGGCAATGGAGACACCTAGCTTTTCTGATCTGACATGAACCTCTTCGTTTCATTTAGCTAGATTTTACTTTTTGTTCATTACCTAAAGCAACCAGCATGACTCTTTGGGCACTGTGTTTAGAGCCAAAGCAATTTATACCAGTTTCAAGCAACATGGAGAAGTCCCCAGACCTACATTAGAGCTGAAAGCAGAAATTTTTACTGGAGTCTTACAGGTTCTAAGTTGGGCAACTCATACAGTGGTGTGATGTGGGGGTGGAGTAGGGGAGGAGAGAGCCACCTCATTATGCTGATTAGATTCTTATGATACAACTTAGAAATAGTTAAAAATCTAGTGCAACCTCCCATACGACCCTGCAATCCCCCTACTGGGAATATACCCTGAAGAACTCAAATCACTCTATCAAAAAGATACCCGCACACGAATGTTTATCGCAGCATTGTTCACAATAGCAAGAACCTGGAACCAACCATGCTGTCCATCAAGAGAGGACTGGATTTTAAAAATGTGGTACATATACATGATGGAATACTATGCAGCCATAAAAAAGAACAAAATCATGAATTTCGCAGCAACCTGGATGGAACTAGAGTCTATAATACTGAGTGATTTCTCACAGAAACAAAGATCTGAGTATCACATGTTCTCACTCATATAGTGGACCTTGAACATCTATCATAATAC
>CAUYQG010289092.1:0-24416 GCA_963574415.1 Tarsius wallacei
CTGGGTTGCCTTGTGTGTCCCCCCCCCCCCCCCAGAGGATATGAGGAAGTCCTGACCTCAGAACCTGTCAACATGACCTTATTTGGAAATAAGGACATTGCAGAGACAATCAAGTTAAGCCGAGGTCACCCTGGAGGAGGAAGGGCTTTTCATCCAAACGACTGGTGTTCTTCTTAAAGGAGGAGAGACCCTGGGACACAGACTCACACACAGGAGGGAGAAGGCCATGAGATAACAGAGACTAAAGTTCTGCGACTCTAGGCCAAGGAACGCCAAGGGTTCCTGGTGCCATCAGAAGCTAGAAGCGGCAAGGAAGGATTCTGCCCCGCAGGGTTCAGAGGGAGTGTGGTCCTGCCTATACCTTGATCTCGGACTTCAGTCCCCAGAGCTGTGAGACCACACGCTTGGGTTGTTTCGAGCCGCCCAGTTTGTAGGACTCTGTTACTGGCACTCCTAGGAAGCGAACGCGGCGCCACGGGGGGAGCATTTGGCGACCCTGGGCTTTTCTGAACTTGAATCAAGCTTCAGTGACTTGCTAGCTGACGATTTGGGGCAAAAGTTCTCACGGAGTCTCCTTCCTTTCCTGAAACCTCAGTGGCCACTGAAAGGGGAATGAGGAGACGAATCTTGCAAGACTATTGCAAGACTGAAGTGAGACAAGGTGTGTCCATGAGGAATGTTGGTATTGAAAGGAGCGGAAACTCAACATGACTGAGTAAAGACGGGACTCCGGTGCAAGAACCGTGGCTGTCTTGCAGAACCCCAGCGTGGGAATGCGACCCAGCCCCAGATCTGAACACTGGTAGCTCTTGGTCTTTCGTCCCTGCCTCTCACTCAAATGTCGGAACGCTGGCTTCATCCTTGGGCCCTCTCTCTCGCCCTTCATTTACACCAGCTGCTTCTACTCTCCATTCTTGCCAACTCTGCCTCTTCTAGCGTCAGCCTCCAGAGAGAAACAAATCTGAACCCCTCTCGGCTTCCACATCTGAAAGTCCGACGGAATGGGCCGCTTGGGGTTGGGTGCTCCCACCCTCACCCCCATCCGTTGTGCCCGGAGACCCAGATCATGGATTCCTAAATATGTTAAGAAATGAATGTGCTGTGAATATCACAGGCGACATGTAAAACTACTTTGGAGAACCGTGACCGATGTAAATTGGCATCATCTTCCGTTTTCATTCATCGTGTCCTGATGGGGACTTTCCATCTTTCGGCCTCTCCTCCTCCCTCAGCCCTCCCGATGCCCTTCCTCCCATTTGCCCCCCAGGGCCTTCCCTGGCTTCAAGTCCTTATTCAAATCATCCCCGGCTTCCTGGCTTCTCTTCCCAATCCGCAGCCACACAAGTCTTTTCCTTTCTTAACTCCTATTACCCTTAGAGACGTTTTCTTCTGGTTTAGTCTTTAATTGTCTTCTAATTGGTCCTTGGCCTAGATCCTAAGCCGCCAGAGAGCCGGAAGCATGCCTTATGGTGCTCTTAGATCCCTGTGTCGCTTTGCCCATTTCCGGGCCTTAGGAGGTGACCAGCGGCAACCCTGGCCCTGGCCCAGCCTCCTCGGCTGTTTGGAAGGCCCTGCCTGCAGGCAGCCTCCCGCTTGACCTGGAACTCAAGACGGGTTCTGTGGAAAACACAACAAAGTCCTCACATCTGCAGAACCGAAGATGTAGATTTAGATAGCGTTACCGCTACTCAAAGTCTGAGGGCTATCGCCCCCAAATTACCTTGCGAAGTAACCGGTTCACCCAAGTGTACCCCATTTGAACCCCAGGCTTTTGGAGCTTGTCTCCCTAAGATACCAGATCCTAGAAGGGTACCGCTGCTCCCTGAATCAGCTCAGGTGCTTGCGGCCTGTTTTCTACCTTCTTCTCCCCAGGGTAGTCATACTTGGGATCCCAGGCAGGCCAGGCAGGTCACACTGACAGAGGTGATGGAACAGCATTATTACCAGGAAGCTGATTAGAGCCTTTATCAAGAGGAGGCAAAGTCTTCCCTGGGAAGGAAAGAGCACATTTCAAATGAAAGGAAAGAGACCGGGGCAAAGCAAAAAAAAAAAAAGCTAAACCTAAAATACACGATGTTCAGGCATGCTGAAATTAAAATAGCTTCTTTCCAGATTCTTCTGTCAACAAAATTCTAAATATATTCATTGGAGCTGAACTGTTGTTCTCTCCCTCCCTTCCTCCTTCTTCCTTTCCTCCTTCCTCTTTTTTTCTGCCCTTGTTTCCATTTCCCTAAACAAGGACATGAGCCACCTTTCCCAGCTTTCAGCTTGCTGGGAAAGGGATTCACACGTGATTTAGGGGGTTGTCTAAATGGCCTCCCGGGTCCTCCTGGCTCAGAGGTTCTGTGAGTCTATAAAATGCCTTGGGGAAAGGGGAGTGTAGGCCTTCAAGTCAGACCTACCTGGTTTTAACTCCTAGCTCTCACATGCATTAGCTGTGTGACTTTGGGTAAGCTGCTTAACCTTTCTGAGCCTGGGATCCTCAACTGAAAACCCGGCCAGTGTCAACCACCAGGTCGTTGCTGTGAGGAAAAAATGAGCGACTGCTTATAAAACATGGAGCAAGGACGGAAATGAAAGACTGGCTTCAAGAACCTGCTGCTGGGATACATGACGAGAGCAGACAAGACGACGGAGGGTGGGGCTTATGGGACCGGGCTGGCGAACCACGAACTGAGCTCCGGCGCCTGGAGGATCGAGCACCGTGGCCCTAGAGGAACCACTTGGGCCAGTTCGTTTCCCAGAGCCTGGCCCCGTTCACTTCTCCCTGCCCTTTTGTGCAGCTGAATTCTTGTGAATAACCCAGGCTATGCCTGGGACTTCTGCCACGTTGTGCTGGGCCCCCAGGGCTGCTCACCCCACCACCCAGGGATTTCCTATGGGCTTTCCTGTCTCTACTAGCCTGGATCAAGCCCATCTCTGTTTGGACTTGCTAACCGTTGTCCCTTTTCATTCAAGTATTCACTCATTCCGCAAAATATTTTGTGTCCATCTGCACCACGCACGGTCCTACTAACTTCCTGCCAGTGTCCAAACACCCCAGCCTCTGGCTTGTTCCTTCCTCCCTGGAGGCTGGCTGCCCCCTGGATTACCTCAATCCCCTGCCGGGAACACATTCTGACACTTGATATTTGTTGATTAAATAAACACGTAGGAAAAGACGTTAAAATTACCACCCTTTCTAGATCCTTGGTCTCCTCTCAGACTGATGCAGTCCAAATGACTGCACTGTGATGAGTTAAATGCCGGCAACTCCCTGATGGTGCATTTTCCCAGCACCTCTGAGAGCTTCTGATTTTCAAGTATCCCTGGGCTTACAGATGCTAATGGCGGCTCTCTTCATATTACCGTGATAATGCTTAGCACTTGTGTCCTGCTAGAGAAAGAGAGTCCAACTGTGCCCACACCCCCTGGTGAGCTAGGTCCCTTCTTAGGCCCCCGCTGTAAATGAGCACCTAAGGGTGCTGGGATTTGGCGAAGGTCACCCTGGCTTTGGTCTGAAAGATCAATTTCTCGATTGAAATTGCTTTTCTTTTTCTTTTTCTTTTTTTGGTCTTAAATTTTTAGGGATACATATTAGCCAAACACATTTTAGGGTACATGTGATATTTTGATACAAGCACACAATGTGTAATGATTAACATCTAGTAACTGAGTTATCCATCACCTTGAACATTTTTCCTTTCTTTGTGTTGAAAACATTCCAAATCTTCTCCCTGCTAGCTATTTGGAAATAGACAATAAATTATTGTTAACTATAGCCATCCTCCTGTGCTAATGAACATTAGAACTTATTCCTGTTGGGCTCGGTGGCTCAGCCTGTCATCCCGCACCTTGGGAGGCCAAGATGGGTGGATTGCCTGAGCCCGCAGGTTCAAGACCTGCCTAGGCAACTTGGCGAGACCTCATCTCTACAATAAAAAAAAAAAAAAAAATTAGCCGGGCATGGTAGTGCACGCCTGTAGTTCCAGCTACTTGGAAGGCTGAGGCGGAAGGATCACCAGAGCCCAGCAGGTTGAGGCTGCTGTGGCTGGAAGCGGCCACTGTACTCCAGTCTGGGTGACAGAGTGAGACTCCAACTCAAAAAAAAAAAAGAACTTATTCCTTCTACTTAACTATATGTTTGTACCCATTACCCAACCCTCTTTATTCCCCCTCCCCACGACCCCTCCCAGCCTCTCCTAACCACCATTCTACTCTCCGCCCTTATGAGATCAATTTTTTTGGCTCCCACTTATGAGATAGAACATGTGATGTTTGTCTTTCTGTGCCTGGCTTATTTCACTTCTTATAATGGCCTCCAGTTCCAACCATGTTGCTAAAAATAACAGAATTTCATTCTTTTTTGTGGCTGAATCGTATTTCATTATATACATATACACCACATTTTCTATATCCATCATGCACTGAGGGACCCTATCTTGGCTATTGTGAATAGTGCTGCCGTAAACATGGGAGATGTATATTTGATATCCTGATTTCATTTCCTTGGGGTTTATATGTCAGGCGGTGGGGTTGCTAGATCCCATGGGACCACTCTTTGTAAGTTTTTGAGGAACCTCTCTACTGTCTTCCCTAATGGCTATCCTAATGTTCTCCAACAGTGTCCAAGGGTTCTCTTTTCTCCACCTCCTCGCCAGCATTTGTCATTTTCTACCTTTTGATATTAGCTATTCTAACTGGAGTAAGATGACTTCTCGTGAAATACAAATTTCAAATGCCTGTATTTTCAGATCTATGGTCTTGACTCCACTAAGCCCCCTCCCCTGCAGGAATTGCTCCCCGCTCAGTCTGCCAGATGGACAGCACCTCCTTGGGACCTTACCCCAAGGGAAGCCTGAACAGATGTCAGGAGGGTGGCTGTTCCCCTTCTCAGAAGGAAAAAAACACCAAAAAACCCTCTTAGACATGTGATAAATACGTGAAATCAGCCACGTAAATTGTGAAACACAGTTCTAGTAACAGTGAAAATAGCAAAGTTTCCAACAATGCTGAGAAAGTTAATGAGCACTGGGAACGACGGGCAGGACATTCCGGTGTCCTGGTGAAGAGACACCCAGGCAGGGACGGGTCCAGATCATCTGGAGCCACCCAGAACCCCGGCAAAGCCAGCAGCCCCTCATCTGGCAGGATCTGAGAGGAAGTGGGAAACTCCACGTGCCCCAAAGCACCCCCCACAGTGCTCCCCTCCCGACTAAGTGGGCTAAAACCAAAAATCACTAAAATGTGCATGCGGTAATAAATGCATCTATATAAGAAAGAAAGGAAGAAGGGCTCTACGAACCTCAAGAAACACAACTAGTCCTTCTTTCAGCTCCGCAGATGGTTCTTTGCATTTTTTCCGTGTTTCTCAAACTGGAACGCATGTTCTAGGAAGAAGGTCCAGTAAGGAGCAGGGCGGAAGAAAGACGAGGGGACTCTGAGAGTACTCACAGCCATCGGCTAAGCTTGGCACATTTTCCTGGAGCATCAGTCTTACTTGGTTAGTTTCCCTATGATGTTTGGAAACAACATGTTTATAGTGAGACAAATTGGTCTAGTATGGGGTGGAGTGCAAACTTCCCATGAACCTTTAGGCTCAAACACAAAGTTGCAAAGAAATCTCACTTCTGTAAGATACACTCACAAATCCTGGTCTCAGGGTTCCTTCGCCGCAAAGACCACCGAATTAGTTCTCATCCCAGAAGGTCCGGAGTCCCATCTTGCTGGAATTGAGATTCCCAGGGCATGGGGGGTGGGTTGAGGGTACAGGAAGAGCTGATATCAAGGTCAAGCTCCAAATGTCTGGGTGGCAGCCCATAGCTCCTCTCCAGGAAGGTAGGCCTCCTCCATATGGCCTGTGGGTCTTGCTCTCGGGCTGAGGGCAGCAGACCCAGGAGTGGCTGAGAGGTGAGCTCCCAGGGAGAGTTGGGGGAGAAATGGAGAGAGGAGAGGGGAAAGATCCCTGAAGAGGAGAGTATAGGCAGGAAGCCCTCAGGAATCTCAGCAATAAATCGGAGCAGTTCTGCCCAAAGCCACCCAGGTGTGCCTCAGAAGCATAGAATGTAGGCACTGAAAGGAGCTCAAACTAGTCTAGTCCAAACCCCTCATTTTACAGTTGGAAAAATTGAAGTTCAAAGCACTCAAGTGACTTGCAGGAGGTCACACACCTAATTAGTGCCCGGTTATGTTTTTAATATTAACAAGATTATCAAGATTATCAAACCAAGTTGCAGTGTATATCAGTCTGACAGTTGAGTCAGAAAACATTATTCTGCTGAAATAAAACACATATGAAAAGATAATTGCAAAAAGAAAAAAATTAGTTTAAAAGCAAATATGTTAACACCACGGGAAGAAGAAAAGAGGGTTTGCTCATCAGGTCAGCATTTTGACCCAATGAACAAATGAGTTTGTGGTCCCCAGATTAGTTTGCTGGGCACAAAGATATTAGATGTAGTGTGACCGCCAAATGTTTTTTGACCAAGCAGGATTTCGGACTCCTGGCATAGACCCTGAAAACATTTTCGTGCCACTTTATGTAAAAACAGAAACAAACGTTATACCACTTGAATTTGCACTGCCTAACTTTTTTCCCTAGAAACTGGAAACTTCACCTCATCACAAAGATGTGAGTCAGAGCTACGAAACGCCAAAACCAGCATGAGGAACAAACAATTCCTGGGAGGTGGCCGCAGCCATTGGGCAGGACTTCTTGTAGAAGGTCACCCCGAGGATTTTTCATGGTATGTTCCGGTAAGGAGGACTGGGAATTGTCGCTTTGTGAATACAGGCTATATTCTAACAGGGACCATCTTTGCAGTTGTTCTAAGACTGCCTCTGTCTCGGTCAAAAATCCCCAAATGGCAAAAAACGAGGTGCTCGGTTGGCCTGAACCAAGAGGAAAGTAAAAGTTCCCATCCTGGAACTGCCTACTAATTATTCCAGGGACATGCTTCCTGTCAATCTTTTATTAATTATCCAGGGGAAGTGATTCTGTAAAGCAACACACGGTGAAATGATTCATCTGACATAACTTCCTTCATTTTTCATCCAACTGAAACAGTTCCAGAAGCCTCAACTGGCAATAAAGTTGGGAGAGAAGTATACCGAACGTCCTCCAAATGCACAGACATGTCCTGAGCTGTGCTCTGCAGCAGAGACGTGGGCATGGGCCAAGACAGCGCGCCGGGATGCGGCACCGGTCCTCAGATGTGCATAAGGCATTACGGCGTCCATGAATAAGTTCTAATGCGTGACTGAATACATCTTCATAACTAACGACCGAAATGAGTGAGGACACTGCAGAGTCTCAAATACATATTTAAAACACTCTCAATGATCAAAGTTTAAATTATAAATTTAATAATATGATAGAACTTTTAAAAATACACCAAAATTTACTATGCAATTATGCATAGTAAATTATACAATTATTATCAATTCATGTTCTCTTACTGTGATCTATACTAACTATGTATTTATTACATGTTGTTGTAACTATAGATATGTTACCTTACTACTAATGCTACAGGCTTTTTTTCTTTCTCCGTTTCTGTCTCACCAACTTCCTTTCCTTACAGGTACATATGCCTACCTATACCTATATACTTTTCTTTTCCTAATTTCTTACGAATTTCTAGTTCATCTGTTCAATCCGAGGAAGCACTAACTGTGAGGCAGAGATAAAGAGTAATAAAAGTGTTTCTTTAACGGCACAGACTAAATTCAAGGAAAGGATGGGGTTGCAAAGCGGTGCCCGCACTGCAAGACTGGAAACGTGCTGACCCTTAACTGCAGGCAGTTGCTGGGTACACTGGGTTTCAGGAGCCTTTAAAAAAGATTTCATCAGTCATTCAAAGACATGGATTTTAAATGCAATTACTGTATATAATTAGCTGTTTCATCTACGGTGTCAGTGAATTTGGAATTTAATCTCTGATTGCACAAAATAGAATACTAAGCAGCTTACTCAATAGAAGGGCTGGTTTCACTGTTTATTGGAGCAGATAATGTGGGCAAACTCCTTATACCCCCCACAGGACAGAGGGTGGAGAGACAAGGATGGAGATGAGACTCTGGTTCTTGTAAGACTTTTTAGGTGTCTTTAAACTCATACTGAAGGCAGAGTTCATGAGTTCCTATCGTTTCTCTGAAAAATCATCTCACCTTCTTGCCCAAGCCAGGCAGAGTGGGTCACCCCACCTCACGTTAGCACGTGCTGATCTGTACCACAACTACCCAATTGTCTCCATACCTGCTTTTCTTACAGGATTGTGAGCTCCTTGAGGGTAGGGACCACGTCTTATTGAACTTCGCATTTTTATACAGAGCATAGTGTCCTGCCCACTACAGCATTCAGTAGATGAACGAATGAATGGGCCACCAATTAAAATCAGTTGGGGACCAGATTTACAAAAAGAAACAATTTTTAAATTTGTTTTTATTATTATTATTTTGAGTCATAGTCTCACTGTCGCCCAGGCTGGAGTGCAGTGTCATGATCATAACAATCACGGCTCACAGCAGTCTCGACCTCTTGGACTCAGGTGATCCTTCCGCCTCAGTATCCCAAGTAGCTGAGACTACAGGTATGCACCACCACGCCTGGCTAATTTTTTTATTTTTTGTAGAGACTAGGTGTTGCTATGTTGCCCAGGCTAGTCTCGAACTTCTGGGCTCAAGCAATCCGCCCACCTCGGCATCCCAAACTCCTGGGATTACAGGCATGAGTCAGAGTATCCAGTCAGCAGTTTATTTAAATAGTTGTTCTCTATATCCCTTAAAAAAAAAAAAAACCAACGAAATTATATTACTTTACCAGCCCTCTTCTAAGGACTCAATCCTCAGCCTTAATTCTCAAATGAAATCCACAGTAAGTGATTTGATAACAATTTTTAAAGAGGTGTGAATTAAAATAGACCATCAAGTTCAAGCGACCTTAATTCTAGTTTTGGTTTATGACTCATCTGTGAAGATTATTTTTAGCCATTCCTGGAATATAAGCTTCCTAAGGACAAAAACGATACCTGTGCTGTTCACTGTCACATCCTCAGTTTCCTGAATGGCGCTGGAACTGTCAAGGTGCTCAATGAATACATCTCAAGTGACTGAATTCATACATGTGGCAGCCGCTGGGATGGAGGTTTGCTATTAAAAAACTGTGAGCTACTTTCTTGTCTCCAGGAAAAATGTTCAATGAACCAACCACCAAAAGAGCACAGATACCATAGGCATAAAAAGACTGATGGTTTATTGGAGTGACTTCTATTCTCCAAAGAGTAAAAGAAACCCATAAAACCTGTAGAGGGCATGAAGCAAGAACATTTCCCCTCAGAATATGTCCCAAGAATTCCCAAGCAAAATCTTTCCCTTGGCACCAGAGGAAATGCAAACCTGACGCTCAGAGCACTGTGGCAAATCCCTGGCTCACTCTGGGAGTCAGCTGATCGCCTCTGAAATTGCTTCAGTGGGACAGAGGCGGGAGAGGCCAGGGTGCAGCTGACAGGAGAGAAATGGAGCTGGCACATGGAAGTGGCACTCCCAGGTCCTCCAGGCCGAGCTGAACGTTTACTACTGTGCAGAAGGCTGCCCCACTGCAGGCGCGGGGAGAATGGCAAAAGCACAAAGACCCCACTGTGGCTTCGGAAGATTAGGGTTTCCATAGGTGACGTGAAAGATTTGTCATTTCCATATGGAGCTGTTTGCCAACTGACTCCTTCCAAAGCTCGAGAGAGAAAGATTGATTTCCAAATCAGCACGCTCTCGGGTTTTCACGATGGCAAAGGAGACACGAAGAAACCAAAGGAGGGACGTTCCAGTACCTCCTGTGCTCAGCCCCTCAGCCCCAGTCCCTGTAAGGGCGACGTCGCTCTGGTTACTAAGCCAGTATATCTGCTTCTCAGTGCAGTGCCAGGGAGCCCAGATTCTGCCTCTGTGGCCACCCTTCAGCACACTGAAAGCTTGGGGGAGGAGGGGCAGGCGGGCACAAACCTGGCACACAAACCTCATGCCCATGTGTCACTCGCCCTGTGTGTCCTTGGGTGCATGTAGGTGAGCGTGCTTGTGCACGTGTGTGTCTGTGCATGTGTGCACATGTGTGCAGACGTGTGTGTGTGTATGTATGGCAGTGTGGCACCTGGTGAGGGAGGAAGATTTGGATAGAGGAGACTAGAATCGAGGCCTAACTCCCAACCGTGATTTGCTTTTCAATCTGAGCCAAGTCCTTTAGACTGTTAAGAATTTGGTTTTCGTTCGTAAAGACGAGATGGACCACTCTGCGGAGATCTCAGGGCTCTCCCCAAATGCCAGTGCGCCATGAATATGCTAACCACAATTACCTTTGTGGTGCTTTTCTCTTTTCTGCTGCAGCCACCCCTGATGGCTAGACTGTGTGGTAGCAACCACATGCCGCAGCCAGCGCTGTAAGCCTCTGGGTTTCCCGGCAGCACCTCCCTGGCTCTCACCCATGCGTGGGACTTACATTATAGGCAGCCCCATCGGGGACCAGGTAGCCTATAATGCTTCCACCAGCCTCTCTGCCCTGTCTAAGCTGCCCTTATGGTTCACCAAGCCCATACACTGATTGAGAATCATTCCCACCTGATCACTGAAAACACGTGTCTATAAATTGCCTTGAGAACGCTCCAAAAGTCGTTCTGTAAGCGACAACAATAGCAATGACTAAGGTGTACTAATCACTTTTGGGCCAGGTACTTTGCCAAACTTACTACAGACTTTATCTTATTTAATCTTTACGACATTCCTTAAGATAAATAGTATTATCTCTATTATCTCCGCTTTAAAGGTGAGGAAACTGAGGCTTAGTATAAATTCTTGTCCAAGATCACACAGCCATCGAGTGGAACTCAGGAAGTCTGACCCCAAAGCCCTTTCTCTGAACCATAGTTGCTAAGCTCGGGCAGATTCAGCCTTCCAGCCCGAGGGAGACCCATGGAGTTTGGAGGAAAGGAAGACTGAGGGGCGAGAAAAACCGATTCTGGAGGTGCAAGTCCTACACTAGGGTTCAAAGGCTGCTCCCCACTTCCTTGCATGTGCCTGTGTCGTCCTCTCCACCGGTTCCCATGGGAAGGGAGCCAGAGTCCAGTTCAATGCTGTTTTCAGGACGGTCCAGGTTCTCTGCCTCTGGCCCTGCAGCAACCTCTGGGCTGCTCCTTGCTGCCTCTCCAGTCCTGCCAAGGGGACAAGTGCCTCCTTGGGAATCGTGTGCCCGGCTTGTCTAAATGGATTGCAGAGAAGAGAGCTCTCTTGTGGGTGCCCAGCTAAGCGGGGAGAATAGAGCTGTGCTCAGGTGAGTCCCTGGAGTTGAACCTGGTTCTTACTGCACGCTTCCATACTGCTCACCATCTCATGGTCCTAGAGCCTCTCACTCCACCAGGCAGGGCACTACACCAGAGCAACAAGGCCTGTGGTCTGCCCAGGCCAGCCCTGTCCTGGACACTAGCAGGCTGCTTTCCTGAGTAGGGCAAAGGCCAGTGCAGAGGCATGGGTTCTGGTCCCAGGTCTGATGTCAACTTGGCCACACCTGCAGACATTTAACTTCACTGGACCTGCGATTTCATTCTTGTGCGTTGGGAAGCTTGGGTTTCGCTGCATCTCTAAACATTCCCTTCAGTTCAAAAGCCCCATGATTCTGAATCTCTCCACTTCTGGGCAACTCTGTTTCCATTCTCCTTGGGATCATAGGGGAGGAACTTCTTCAGTGGCACTGGTCAGGTCAGTGAGCTCCTGGGGCGGGGCACTGGGGGCACATGAATTGCGAAACAGAAACAGGGATGGTTATAGCAGCTGGCAGAGTGGGGAAGCAGCAGTCTTGGGAATCCCAGCACAGAGGCAAATTCTGTGGTCACAAAACCCCCAAAGGACAAGACCAGCGACCCCACCGACGGTTACCCTTGGATGGTGGAGTCCAGCTGCCAAGCTCACTCTGGGGACAGTGGCTCTTTTCTCAATCAGCTATCACGGTCATTTCTCATTAAGTGAATTTAATAACACCCCTAACCTCACCCCCCTCCAAAACCAAGTGACTCCCTCTCCACATTTAGGCTGCTCACACTATCGCCTGATTAACTGCTATAGCAACTGCATAACAGTCTGGAGGGGTTTGCACGGGAAGCAACGGAACTACCATGAGCTACATTTATTCGTTGAGAGTGAAGGAAGGGATGTGGTGTGAGGCCAAGCCTCCCTTTCCCCACTTGCATCTAGCACTTTTCGATGTAAAATACGCCAAGATCAACGTGGAGATCCGGTTACGGGGCGGCGAATAAAGATGTCGCAAAAATGAGGAAAAGAGATTTCGCATGGGCGATGGCTGACAAGTCTCTGATGTGTGGCTTGCAGTGAGCAGTGGACGGGCATTCTTCAAACAGGTCAGAGAGCAAGTCATAAATGGGGGCAAATTCCAGTTGGGTCTTTCAACCAGCCGTTTTGTTCCATGAATGTCACACTGTAACAGGATAATTGGAGGGTTTGGGTAAGCTGGTGAGGGAATAAGGGCTTTTCCTGAGGATGATAAAAGCAGAGAGGCAGCTCTCAGCTCTAAGCTGGCTGCCCTGTTTCTTCAAAAATAGTCCTCTAACATGGAGGAGCAGAAATCGAAACCTTCTTAAATCCCCTCAAATGTTTTGAATAGAACAAACACCTATTTCATGAAAGAAATGCATTTTCAAAGATCATAGCAACAGGATACACTAGCTGCTTGGTCACCTAAGTGTTTTTGGAAAAGGAAAAGAGCTATTCAGCATTAAAGATTCAGGAATGTCTGTTGACATATTAAGGAAACAACCTCAGGGGACAGCTGACAAGGCTCCAAGAAGCATCACCAAGGGAACAGTGACGCAAACACGTTCTGTTTTTTACAGGCTGGCATGCTGCCAGGCTCCCTTGCCTGACGGCTGATGTAATGCTAATCCCTATCTGGGTTAACGTTGCTTAGATATCAACTCAAGCGGCTCAGTCAGTTGCAATCAATAACAGCCTCCTTTTATAGAAGATAGTAAAGAGAGAGAAAAAATATATATATTTACATATATATATATATGTAAAGAGAGATAGAGAACTCCAGATTCCGGTTTGCTGCAAACCTGTACATTGTGCAAAAAAATACATGAGGTACTCCATGCAGTGTCTGGTTGTTGACAAAAGATCTTGCTAGTTCATTATATCAGGGTTTTTTTTTTTTTTTTTTAATATAACTAAGGAATATGCTTAATTCCCAGCTGGGCTAAATAATGATGGAAGGAAACAGAAGACATTAGGAAGGAATGTGAAAATAATGATCTTTTCCATTATTGAATAAATGGGCCGATTCCTTTTAAACGTATGCGTAAAGTGTTGCTTTTTAAAAACTTCTTTCTTCAAGACTGCTGCTTTTTGGTTATTTTAGAATAAATAATAATTATGCAAATTTTAATCAGGCTTGGATTGAATGCTTATGTTAAGTGTCTTCTATGATGTGTTGAGGGGGCCACTTTTCATTTTCCCTCTCAGGCATAGCAATTTTAACTAAGAGTGATAAAAAGAACTCATTTAAAAATCTCACTTCAATTCTGCATGTTCTTACTTATTTACAAGATTGTACTTGGATGGAAGGAATCTATGTTGTCCTACATAGAAGACCAATAGAAATACATCCTTGGTTCCAAGGTCTTCTGATTATAAATAATCAAATCCTCATCCCGCCTCCCCCCCAGCCCCTTACCCCAAAAGGTGGTAGAGGTGAGATGAGTGACAACAAAGAGAGCACAGTTATTTTAACAGGAATAAAATGAGGGTAACAATGATGACATAGGGCAGTAGACCCCATGACCAAAACCCACAAGGATGACAGTTACAGGACAGAAATAACACACAATTAATCTTTTACATGTTTATAGCGCTTTTCTTTTAAGATGAGTCTGTTTTGTTTTGCTTTCAATCTATGAGAAGTTTAAGGATAAATTTCAGGGGCTCTAAATGAAAAGCTGATGGGTGTGTACCTATTTTTCCGGGGTTAAAATCTTACAGATTTCACTAGATTCTCAAAGGGGTCCAAGAGCCCCCAGCTCAAGGTTAAAACTCATGAAATCTAAGTTAAAATTCTTTCAAAAATTTGATCTCAATTATCCTCCACCAGTAAGATAAGTTATTTACAGGTAGAGAAAGAGGGAAGTTGAGAGGCTAAGTTGCATGCCCAAGGTCAATGAAGCAGCCGGTCTATTATTATCTAGGCCACTGGATCAGAGAGCCTCCTTGCATGAGTTTCTGGGCAGGTCCATTAGTCAGGAACATCCCATCAGAGCAGTGCTTGTAAGAGAAGGGTCCTTGGAAGCTCAGGATGCCTGCTGATGAGTTCAGTTTCAACTCCACGGACACACCTTGCTCTCCATCATCTCCCATGCCCACTCATTCTTTCCTTCCCCACACTCCTGCGCCTCAAATCTCTCTCCAATCAGGCCAAGGCTAAGCAGAACACTCTTCGGCAGTATTTCGACGTTTTAATAGTCTCCCATAAGAATGAAATTTAAGTATCACCTTTCTTTGATAAGGCAAGGTTTGCTTCAGAATCTTGAAACACTTCATATCTGACAGGAAGGGTACAGAACAGAAAACGAGGGTGAAAAGATATGAAGGAACTTCCCAGCACTGTAGAAATTAGGATGCAAATTCTGTTCTCCAGACTCACGGCCCTGTCTGTTTTACATTGACTTTCTTCAGCTCAGTCTGGTGAATACAGTTGTGCGTTCCTTAAGTTCAATTCCTTGCACCTGGGGGCAAAGACTAGTAATGAGTGGCACAGGAAAGTCCAATTCAGCTTTAACTAGGGGGCTGAGGAAAGAACACGGTCTAGAAGACATAAGAGTGGAAATTTCACCCCTTCTTTGAAGCAATAACATTTGATGTCATCTTTATGGTTATAAAATAATAGTCGTTCACCATAGAAAATTCAGGAGAACAAATCTGAAAGAAGAGGAAGAAAAAGATAACCTGAAATTCTATCTCAGGTATCAGCCTAAATCAGTAACTTGGTTATTAAGACTGGGCCTTCCTCTTTCTGTGACCGTGAAGAAGTCACAAACTCTTGATTTCTTTGTGAGGAAGATAAGAATGATTAAACCTTTACTGCTTGCCTCACAGGGTTACTATGTAGCTCAAATAAGAGTATGAAAATGATTTGTAAATCACACAGATCTATATTACAAACATAAGGGATTCATACCGTTATCCTGAAAGGTTGCTTTGCCCCCACTGTAGTCACAGCTACTAAAACCATCCTCTTAAAAACATGGCTTCCCATGCTAACTAAGTGCTGTAGAATTTATCATGGATCCTCACGGTTTATGATTTAAGTGAAAGTGTCCATGGTCGGACTTCTGGGTGCTTTCTCAATTCAGAAGCTAATCTTTTCTTTGATGCTATGAAACCATGCTTCTCACTGATCTTTGGCACACTCGTCTCTATCCAAGTAAGTCTTTTTTAACACCCTGCCACATATATTGCTTGTTTTATATTCTGAAACTTAGTATATGCTTTCTCTCATATATGACACCTCAACCCACCTCAAAATGCAGATCATTCCCAATGCTTCATTTAATATCCTTTCTATCAAAAGGCAGCATGCCAGGAAAAATTCAGAGCTAGTTTTACACGTGATAATTACACGACATGTCACTTAAATTCGCACCCATCTTCTGATTTTTTTCCAAACTTTTGTCTTCATTCTCTATCTCTTTTTCTAAAATGGATGAAAAATAGACTTCACGAAACATTGGACATGACTGTCATTTGTTGTGCATGAATTTGCTAAGAAATAGGGTGTACCACAGCTGTTATTTTTTCCACATAGCCTACTCAATCTGTCATGCATTTACTGTGTTTTATAAATATGTGACATATTTGGAAATATATTGTTCACATATTTTGCATGTTTTCTATTCAAGGCATACTAAAAATACAGTATCAGTTTGTCAATATGGCTTTCAAAAACAAGATCCTCTCATTTGAAAATTCCAAGAAAGTCCATGGTTCAGACCAAGCAGTTATTACACTTTGTTTCTTTCTTTACCACGTTTATATGGTGTTCCTGTCTCATGTGTAAACAACTCAGATGCAAAAATATCAAATGTGTGACTCGAAAGCAAGGCGGTTTCCTCAAATTGCTTCATGCTGTAGACGGTGTGTTTAACCTCATGCAAGAATACAAGAGAAGGCATCCACGTTCTCTCATAAGTGAATGTTCTTTCTGACAAGCCAGCAATATCACCATGAGATAGTGCTGTTGGGATGTTTCCATTCCCCTAAAGCTTTGAGGTATGCAAATCATAAACCGAGCTGGCTTCCATGGCTTTAAAAACGCTTGTTTTCTTTGCATGGAAATAACAAGAGTCCTGGGTCGACAATGAAGTAACGCAGTTTCCTAGAGAATTTAGAACCTACCATAGCCTTGTTTCTATCATGGAAGCTCGGGAGAACTGAGGAAAGGATAGGAGATGAAGAGGGTGGAATGGAAATAGTCAAAAAACAAAGACAAACTTACTCATTCTTTCTAAGTCAAGAGACTGAGGCGATGGTTGCACAAGGCAAATTCGTCCATGTTCTCTAGTTCTTTCATGTTTAAATTATCTTCATTTTTATAAAGTACGTCTGTCAGTTTCTTTTAAGTAAGGGCAAAATTATCCTAAGAAATCCGTCGGGTAGAGCTCATATTTTCAACAGAAATAACCACTGCAATGACAACCACTATTATTACACTATTATTATTTATTACATGTTTATTTCCCACATTAATCCGATCTTAACACATTATCAGCTGAGCCTCTCCTTGCAGGGGGGACTTGCTCAGCGGGCGGTGTAACTGCAAAGCTCTCTCAGCCTGGACTGTGGCTGCCTTCCTTCCGTGCAGCTGCAGCCCTGGCTAACTCAGAGGGAGTTCTCACGTGACCGAGGATGGCCCTAGACTTCCCACTCTCACTTCCTTTGTGTTCCTTGCAGAGACACACAGAGTTCTATGAAAGCTGACTGCGAAGGCTGCCCGAGAGATTTTTTTTTTTTTCCCAGAACTCAACTTTGGGGTAAAACATTGGAGGGCATTCTCTTTCCCTTATAATGTGTGCACAGAAAATGCAATTTCCTATTTGACTGGATAGACTCAGACTGTCTCTCAAGAAGGTGTGACTGGTGATCATTAGAAAAAAAAATACCCCTTTCTTGGTTATGTGATCACACGTTCACCTTAACAGATAGCAGCATGTTATTAGCCACCAGCTCTTTCGTGATCTGTGTCAGGACAATATGACCTTTGTACCCACAACTCGTTCTTTTGGAGTCCTCTCAGTCCATCGTTTCATTTTGCCTGCTCAGCAGTCCTGCGGGGGAAGACAGGAACTATTTCCCCCACTTTTCAGATGGAAAAAAATCACCAAGTTTGTATAGGAGGAACTAGAATTTGAACCTAGATTTCCCAGCTAATCTTTCTTTCTTTCAGCCCATGTGCTCTTCGTTGCCTATTATGCTTCCCTCTGCCCTGACCCATTAAGCCTATTGAGGAAAAAAAAATGACCCTTTTCGGAGTGTGCTGTGCAAGAAACTTTGCGTCTTAAAAATATTAACTTATTTCCAATCACTAAATTTCCCATGTCAATCATTTTGCTTATTGCTCTGCTACGCATAATGATGGAACAAAAAAATACATAAGACAACCTTCCTGTCCACAAGTAGGTTGCTATGGTTGCCAGAATTCTAACATGAACCCCCCCCATGCCCCATGCCTTGTATAATCCCCTTTTTCTTGCTTCTAACCAATAGTATATGGCAAAAGTGACAGGATATTGCCCCTGTGATTGTTATGTTATAAGGCAAAGGTGAAGGGATTTTGCAGATGTAATTAAGATCTCAAATGAGTTGACTATAAGTTAATCAAAAGAGAGATTGTCATGGGTGGGTCTGACCAAATCAGATGAGCCATTTAAAGGAAGGTCTAGAGGTCAGACACTCAAAGCCGCAGATTCTCTCTCCCTTGCTGGCCTTGAAAAAGAAAGCTGCCGTGAGGTCTATAGGTTCAAGGAAATGAATTCTGCCTTGTGAGTGTGGGAGAGAACCCTGAGCCTCAGATGAGATCCCATCCCCAACTGACACGCTGGTAGTCTTGTGAGAGACCCTGAGCACAGACCCCAGTCAACTTGTGCCCAGACTCCTGGCCCGTGGAAACTGTGAGATATTGTGTGCAGTTTCAAGCTGCTAAGTTTACGGGCATTTGTGACACGGCACTTATGACGTAGGAAGAAAGAGTGGCTGCTCAACCTAATTGAGCACTTAAGTGTCTGTAAAACCTAAGATTTGTAAAAAAAAAAAAAAATCTTTTTTTTAGCTGCTTGGAGTGTTACATAAATAAGCTGTAAAGGTGATATGTAACACTAATAACTATGCCGTGGTAATAAAACCAGTCTCGCCATCTAGAAACAATAGTGACAGCTATATTTTCTTCCTCCTCTCCTTGTCTCACACACACGGTTTCTCAACCAACTGCTAATAGGAAAGTCCTATTGCTAACATCAGCAATCACATTTAGACACATCAGATAGCAATTCCAAGAAGGCATGCTTAATTCTTCTACGGCTAGAGCTGTCACCTTGAACAGGAAGAGGAAGGTTCCATGCAAAACCACAGGAAAAGCTTTCCCTGGAACACTGGATTTCAAGAGGTACCACCACTCTCTGAGCATATAGACTCTTCAAAGCGATGCTTAAATCAGCACCTGGCGCTTAGTAGGGACATGGTAAGCACATAGTAGGCACTCAGCAAATATCAAATATACAAAAGTAGCATCGGCTCTTAGATACTCTTCTCTTTGAGATGGGAGATGAAATGATCAGTCTAGGAAACAGCGGCTTTGACCTGAAAGCATACATTTCAGGGATTCTTTCTAATCTTCATGTTATTAATGAAAGTATGGAATTTTCTCATAGCTGCTTTGATGGCTGGCTGATAGCATGAGGTGGGGGAGGGACAGGAGGGAGCTGGGTAGGGGCAATACAAGAGCCCTGACCAGGTGGACAGTGTCTCAGGCCTGCTCTGAAGAAGTTATAATACCCCTGGGAAGACAGGGCCGGTAAAATAATATAGTACACAAATGAGCTCACAAGTGGAGAATAACAGAGAAAATGTGTTTTTGTGAGTATTCCCCCACCCAGAGAACCCATTTCGACAGCAAACGCAGAAGCAGCATTACTCGAAACAAGATGAGAGTGAGAGAGACCCACAAAAATAGGCCCCTTGCTAGTTGTGTGACCCTTACAAGGTCACTGACCCCACCCAAGTCTGGTTCCCTGAGCTGAAAACAGGAATAATCATGGTGCCCACCTCATCGGATTACTGTGATGGGGTTACTGTGAGGATTCAGCGAGATTATTCATGTGGCAGGCTCCATAAATATTCGCGATTCTTATTTACAGAGGTGCATCTAAAAGCCAAATGACACGAGTGACTGGCTGGATGGCACAAGGTCTGGGGAACACTTCACAGCCTGACTCTTATTCCAGAAAATTCTGTGCGCATCCTTGTGACCTCACTCATGTTAGCACCGACTGCTCTTAACAGAGAGAGTGCATAGACTCTGAATGCAGGGCAGGCAAAGTCCCCGCCCTGGGTAGCGGTGACACTAAGGCCACAGGCTGTGGAGGTGGCTGGACCTTCTTTTCCATCCCCGCTTCCTCCCGTCTGTCAGCCCCACTCCCAGGGTCTGTCTGACTCCCTGTAGCTGCCCCGCGGTGGCCTTCTGTGTTCCTTTTTGTGCAGTGCTTCCTCGGAGGCAGGGGCTCACCCCGATTTGGAAACTTCAGATGTGATTTCAGCAGCCTGAAAGAGGAAAAGGGAAGTCAAAGGCTCAACTGCTGATAGGACGCCGCGCTTACTGGGGAATCAAGAGGGTGGCTTCCTTCAAACAGAACAGAAAAAAACCCTTTGAGCCCATCTGAATTGAAAACTTAAGCAGACGGCCACCGTGAGGAAAACAACAGTCGTGATGCCGGCCAGGAGGCCGGGCGCCGTGGGAATGCAGCCGGCCGTGCACATGTGCCTGAGCAGGACCCAAGGCTTCCAGGGAGGGGAGAAAATCCTTCTTGGCTGACTCTCCTGGCTCTGCGTTTCCTACAATTCTACAACAAAGATCCAGGAACATGAGAAAAGGAAACTGAGAAAATGTGTCCTGTGATCCAAATTTAAGCCAAGAACAGGACAATGTGAGCCAAATAGAAATGAGGCCAAGAGCGCTTTCTTGGGGCCCCAGCTTTCTTTTTTTTTTTTTTTCAGATGCCCAAACCTGTTTAACTGCCTAGTGTGAACTCTAGTTCTGGGATACAGTTCACTATGGGAAAGGAAATTTAATTAGCACTGGCGACATCACCTTTGTTCTTAGGTCAATGCAGTCAAACGGCACATTAACAGTGATGGCTACCGATGGATTCCCAAAAGGAGAGTGAGAAAAAGAGAGAGACCGACAGAAAGAGACAGAGAAGCAGGCAGAGAGAGAGACAGAAACAGAGAGACACAGGGAGAGAAACGGATACACAGAGAGAGAGAGACAAGAGAGAAAGAAACAGAGAGAGTGTGAGAGAGACACAAGCAGAGACAGAAAGACAGAGGCGGAGAGGCAGAGAGAGAAACGGACAGACAGACGGTGCAAAAGAGGAAGAAAGTGACACACTTTACGAATTATGCCGAGAGGTCGTCCTACATCAGCTGCAGAAAGCAGCAGTGGCTCCTCTTTGCTGACTCGAACAAATTCCTAGATTCCATCATGCATGGGCATTGACTGCCCTGCCCCGCACTCTCTGTATCATGTTCACAGTGATGTCAGTGATCACATGCTGACAATTAGGCCTTGAAAGGTAATAATAACAACCCGCGTTCGCATATTGCTTTACAGTCTGTAAAGCAGTTGCATAATTATCATTACACTCACTTCCTCATCACTGCTGTGCGGGAGGTGTTCCTGTCCCTATTTTAGAAGTGAGGACACAGAGTTACAAGTGTTCAAGCCAGAACCTGATGCCAAATCCCATGACCTTTCTGTTGTACTGGGCTCCACTACGCCCCGGGAGGATGGTGACCTGCAAACACAGCAGCCATTCTCCCAAGGGGGAGGGAAACTGAGGCACAAGCTACAGTCGCAATTTGAGGGAATGGCACAGTAGACACCATCAGCTCTTACAACCCCCTCAGGGCCATTGTTTTTGTGAAGCACTGGCCAGGTCGTATGTTCGTTGAGCTATGACCAGGCCATGTTTTCCTAGCTTTGGCACCCTCCCCTACCTTGGGGAGGTGAATCTCCTCTCTCTCTCTCATTTACTTCCTAAATAAACTATATTTTCCAATCCAAAAAAAAACAAAACAAAAGAACACTTCAATTTTTCAAATGGCTGAAATTGGCACAACTGTCTAAGACAAAAGAGACCTCCAGAAAGTAAAGGGGAGGAGGGAGGGATGGAGAAGTGACCTTACAGTTATGATGAAAAAGGCTGTATGTCAAGACAGCATTACACCTAGTGGGAACTGGAAGGATCCAGTTGTACACTGTGTCTCATAATGTGCTAATATGATTATCTCATATTAGCTATTGTATGTGTCCTATGAATAATGCCCGTTCCAGTGCTTCTGGAGAATAGGAGTGGAGCTCTGGCCCTTCAAAACAATCCTGGGCAGCGTCTGAGTAATCTAGTACATCTGAATCACAAGGAAAAGACAAGTCTCAATTTAGATTCAGAAAATACATGATGCAAACCTTTCTAAGTCCTAGAAAGGAGGACAGCATGGGAAAAACCAAGATCTGACTAGGACTGGCTGTTTCTCTCCCGTCTGCTCTCTCTCTTTTACCCACTTGGCATGCCCTGCCGGGCCCACCCTTCTCTTCAAAGATCGCCCATGTGGTTGACAGTCCGCAGGGCTGTGGGCGGGAACCCAAGACTTCATGGTGAATGTGCCTCTGAGTGGGGCAACAGTCTGGGGCACAGGAGAGGCACGTTCTGCTCACAGTTTCTTTATAATCCGAGCAAAATTCTTCTGAAAGGCCAAAATCCCAAGGGCTGGACATACACAGAGTGTATATGTTTTTCCCCTTCCAAGCCCTTTTGTTGCATTTTATTGTTTTTCCTACCTAGATATTAGTCTGTCTCCATGATGTGAAACATCCTTCCTTTCTAGAATTTCCAGGAAACACAGTTGCCTCCCACATGTTAGATTTAGTGTAATTCAAACCAAAGTTTGAGGCTATTTCTCTTAATTCAGGAAAAGTTGTGAGCTTGGCAACCCAAATGGAAAAAGACAAAAAAAAAAAATAGGGTAGTGGATTTTTGGGGTGTTTTTCTCATTTTGGTTGTGTGTGTGTGTGTTTCATAAAGCATATAGGAGAATTAAGCTCAAAAAGCAACTGCTTGGAGAGATAGAAACTCTTGTAATTCATGTTGTGCATAATGGATTTGGCAGGCCCAAGCACAGAAATTTCCAGAAGTGTTTGCGTGGCAGCAGTTCTTAGCCAATTCACATTTTTTAGCTGTCCTGGCCAGCTGCCCAGCCTGCAGAAAAAGTCTTGTATCTCCACAAGTTTGGCTGGCCTCACTGACGAGTTTCCAAACTGCATGGCAACATTGGATGAGCTTATTTTCAAGTGCCAAAAAACTCCTGCTACTTATATTGTGACTAAATACCAGATGTGCTTAATAAAGAGCGAGTGGAGCCAAACCTAGGGTAATCAAATAACCTATCATTAACATTTTCTAAAAACAAAAAATGCAATTGGAACACCAGATTACTGTTTTTCTTTGTTTGCTTTACGCCCTATTACTGGAACCCCTAGGGTGATACGGACAGGACAAGGGCAGGGAGACCAGCTCCGAAGACGCTGTTTACAATCACACCCCGGCACATCTGAAATATGCGTGAGAAAGTCAAGGCCTGCGCAGATTTCCTCTGGCTCCTCACAAAGGCCAACCCCACCCCTCACCCCCCACCTCCCACCCCCGCCCCCTGCCCAGCTCCTGCCCTCCAGGGGAGGGACCCTGCAGGCTGAGGCTCTCACCAGGCTGGAAAGCACTGGAAGGTTGAGGTGCACTGGAATTTGACCTTGAAGGAGAGACATACGAGGGAGGCAGGAGGGTAGCTTTGGGGACTTGGCAAATTAGAGAATATGCAAGAGTTGGAAGCCGCGGCGGCTGCTGGAAAAACACAGAGAGATCCTGAAAAGCTGGAAGAGACCAAAGGATGCTGTGTGGCTTTGTCAGGGGCCCTGGATGGGCTTCGACTGGTATTTCTTAACACAAACATCTCCAATTCTGTATGGCCCCCTCTCATTGCTCTAATATATATGTTTGGTACATTTTCTGGGAATCCAATGGGAAAAGAAATATGGCCAGGCAGATCAATCTCTCTCCTTGCTCCATCAAGGTCATTCCTGCTGCCTGGGTCCCCCACCCTACGTCCATGCCCCAGGGACTCGATTCTCCAACCCTCTGTGCCTCCCACCTCTCTAATCCCTCCCCTCCCCCCCACAAACTCACAGCTCTGAAGAAATGAAAAGGACATCTTTTTTACCCCAAGGTTGGTGGCTGACCCTCGTAGATAGTGAGCATGTGTGTTGCGGGTGATTAGAGAGAGAGATAGAATATGGCAAAATGAAACTTCATACGTGGAGTTAGAAGCCTGCAATACAAAATTTCAGAGTTAATAAGTCTTCTGAAACTATTTGTTATCTGCTTTAAGACAACTGTGTAAATAAAGGACTAAGTCATTCAATCCTCAGAGGGTTGTCTTAAGAAACTTGTTACTAAAACTGTATTACTGTCCATCTGTGCCTTGGACGCCATTGTACCAAGCCGAACTCAGAGCGAGGAGATGTGTAGTTTCTCCATTGCGTGGAGCCATTAAGGGGTAAACCATGAGCTTGGTTTAATGACCAATAAAATGCTTTAAAAATTCTTGAATGGTAAAACAATGTCAAGCTGGTGTCTACCAGAACTTTTGAACTTGCCTCCAAACTATCGTCGTGTGTGTTTTACACAGAGAATGCATTCCTGGAAAGTCAGATGTGAATCCGTATGCAAAGTGGAATGATGTTCTAAATAGTCTAGAGATATTCCAAGGCTACCCCAAGGTTAGTGGGTGACCCTCGTGTGAGCGTGTGTGTTAGGAGTGATGAGAGAGAGAGAGAGAGAGGTTCCTCTGACTTAGAGGAACCATGTATCCGTGAAGAAGTCAAGCTGTGGAGAAAGTCATTACCACCCTGATTCCTCTCTGTTCTGTGTGGAAGGCGCCCCCCCCCCCCCCCCTCCCAGACACCGGCCCAGGCCGAGAGGACATCAACCAAGGCCACCCCACCCGTTAAAGGGAGGGGCAAATGAAAAAGGCGGGTCAACGCGAAGGGCCCAAGCAGGGCGTTTTTGTTACGC
>CAUYQG010289098.1:0-10560 GCA_963574415.1 Tarsius wallacei
TCTCTTTTCTCCTCTTGTCTCTCCTTCTGTTCCCATCTCAGGCCTTTCCTCTTCTCTTGAGTCTTCATCTTTCTACAGGATCTTTTGTCCTAGGCTTAAGTCTTTGTGCTACCCACTCATTACTGAGCCCTTAAAAACACAATTCAAGATATAGCATGTTGCTTCTGTCGAGGGGAAATCAATGCTGATTTAATTATCAGGAAGCTAAGACAAAGATTTACAGTATCTGTGAATGCTACTGTAATCATAGCTTTTCAATGTTATTAAATTCTGTTTTCTGTCTTCTAAATATAAGCCAATTCTTGGGTCCAGTTTCCATTTTCCCTCTTGCAGTACCTTTCCCTTTACTTACAAGTTCTGCCAAAATGTTCTCTGTGGCTGGAGATTCTTTAGGATTCAGTAAGTCTACGTTTAGGGGATTGATAACTTCTGAGCTGGCTGAATTCTTGGGGAAACAGTGCTGAGATGGAGTTAGAATGGAAAAGATTCATTTGAGAGATATTTGTGAAAGCAAAGGGGAGGAGGCAGGATCAGGCAGAGGGAACCATTACACTGTAGTGCAAACCTAACAAGGGTCCCAACCTCCCCAGCTGGGAGGGAGCACTGCAGCAAAGTGTGCCCTTCGAAGAGCTCTGAGTTGAGTGTGAACGGCCAGGCCCCTGCACCGCCTTGCTAGGTCATAGGCTGGGGGCCACCTCATGGAGAACATGTCCTGAGCTCAGCACTGAGGTGGACTCAAAGGAGCCCACAGCTGAAAGTATAAGCTGAACACCCTCCACCCACTGGGCAGCAAGTCACTTCCAGAAGCTTCATCTGAGTGGCACATCTCTGCATCAGCAATCACTCCAATGAGCATTTATGAAATCCTGCTTTGTTGGCTGCCATTTTAGTTGATGAAATACAGAGGCTTGCAGGTTGAAGATCACATCCTAGGAAATTAAGATGCCTGAATCTGGAACTAACTAATCCCTGGCCAGGGGAAATATTGTGACCCTGCTTACCACCTTCATTCTTGATTAGGCTTTTCATTGTGAGGGAATTTTCCATGAGAACTTTGATGGAGTACAGTAGACCTCTTTCTACTCAGGAGGCCAGTGTTCTGGGGAGGCTGCTAAGACCCAAGCATCCATCAGAGATCTCATTTCCCTCAGAGCTCTCTAAGCCTAATTTCCTTAACAGCAATTACCTCTGCAGCCAAGAGATTATACTGTACCAGGAGGTACCAGGTGGGTGCTGTCCCACTGAGAGGCTAATGACTGGGAGAAACCAGGCCTGCCAGGGACATTTGTGTAGTTTTGATGGGCCCAGGCCAAGTGATGATCACAGGCCAATTAGTATTCAGAACTGTGTTCCCCAGGATCTATGTTCATTTCATAATTTTCTACTCAGTAGATGGTTTTTTGCTCTCATAGTTGTGGAGAGCTTTTCTGATTATGAATTATTATAGAGAAGTATTTTGAAAACTTCACTCTAAAAATACCAGATTTGGAATGGTTCAGAAAAGTCTGTTAAATATTTCAACATTGTCCTTGCATCCCTGTTTCAACTTTTGCCTATTTAGGCCAAAATTGCTTAAGATTTATGAATCTAGTAAAAGAACGCTCTGATGTTCAGATCTCTATAGAAAAACAATAATTAAAAATGGCATTAATTTGCACAAGTTAGTCATTATACCATGAAGCCTTGCAGAAGATTAAAATGATCTCATCAAGACAATCAAAAGGTTTTATGATTGGGAAGACATTGATTTTCCACAATGATTTTCCAAAACACATGTCCTGCTGTGTAAAATCACTTCTCTTTCCAGAATTGCCTCAACTGTTTAGGACATTTATCCAAGGTCCATTATGAAACTTATGACTTAGGAAAAATTTAAAGCATTTAAGTTAGGAAAGAAAATATGAAAGTCTGTTATTCATAGTTCCTTAACTACAACACATTAGGTATGAGGTTCAAAAAAATAGTTCAGTTTTGTTTTCTGACAAATGATAACATTTTTATCTCCTTTCAGTGAATGGATAATATGACTTTACCCTGAACTTGACTTTGAATCTCAATCCCCCTCAAAGACATACAGGCTAAATATAAGGAAGCTGCTCATCACTTGAGGTTATTGTTCAATTATATAATTTTAACAAGCAGTATGGATGTCTGTGAAGATAAATGCGGGATTTATTCCCTAGAGGTGTTATTTAAATGCTGTCATGAGTCTGAGAGTGCTTCAAGAAAAAAAAACTAGAAAAAGTTGAATTTTTCCAAAGTTGGTTTTGGCCAATGGTAAATAAAAAATGCATTTTTCTTTCCAATATAGAAGGCAGTATATTAAATGGAGGTCATTTTTGTCAGCATAGTTTCATTTAAGATTAACTTTATAGTGATATATTCTTTTAGTAAAGAAAAAAGTGAGTATTTATGGCATGTTGCATTACAGGTCTGGACTTATGTTCTTTATTCATTATTGATTTTGTGTGTGTGAGTGTGTGTGTGTGTGTGTGTGAATATGTTCATATTTGTGTATGTGTGTTTGTGTATGTCTGAGATTATGTTTGTGTGTATTTGTGTGTGTGTGTGTGTGTCTTCTTTTTACCTATACCTATCATCACCACTGCACTGAAGTTTTTCATACCAGGGGTTAAGACCTCAGTGTATAAATTTTTGGGGGATACAACTCAGCCCATGACAATTACAAAGGAACTTGGAGATAAACTAGTCAGCTATCCCTTTTCTAGATGAATGTGCATTCTTTTTTTTTTTGAGTTGGAGTCTCACTCTGTTGCCCAGACTGGAGTGCAGTGGCCGCTCCGGGCCACTGCAGCCTCGACCTGCTGGGTTCTGGCGATCCTTCCGCCTCAGCCTTCCAAGTTGCTGGAACTACAGGCTCGCGCTACCACACCCGGCTAGTTTTTTGATTTATTGTAGAGATGAGGTCTCACCAAGTTGCCCATACGGGTCTCGAACCCACAGGCTCAGGCAATCCACTCACCTCAGCCTCCCAAGGCGTGGGATTACAGGCTGAGTCACCGAGCCCGGCGATTGTGCATTCTTTATGGTAGGCAAGTCTGCAGTAATGAATCAAGATATTTCAAGGGCTTAAAATAACCAGGTTTACTTCTTGCCCACATTATCTGGCCAGTGAGGGTCTGTGGGGGGTCTTTGATCCACTAATTCAAGGCCCAGGTTGACGGAGTCTCCTGAGGCTCAGATCTGCACCTTCTGGAACATGAGGCCCCCAGGTGACTGTGGCAAAGAAAACAGCACATAGACAGACTTACATGGCAGCAGAGGTGACACAGGTCAAAGTCCACTGACCAGAGCTGGTCTTGTGTCCACTTACTCACAGGGGGTTGGGAAGTGTTGGAAGGCACACAGATGTTCATTGAACATCAGCATCTCTGCGACAACTTATGGAGTAAAGGAGTCCAAATCTTTGCTCTACAATTATTTTTTAAATGATATATTTTGTTCTTTCTTTATTCTGTGGTAGGAGAAAGAAAAATTAAATACAGCATAAAAGGAAAAAAATTGTTAAAAATTCTCAAGTTGTTGTCATAATGTGTTTTAGTCTGTATTTTTTCCCAAAAACACATTGAATGAAAGGCTACTTTGTTAGGTGCCCAGGATATAACAATAAATAAGACACAATTTCCAACTTCAAGGAACTCTTAGTCTAGGCATAGAAAATAGCCAAGAAAGCAAATAATGTGATAAGAACCGTATCAGATGGAGGACATAAATGGCATTCTAAGTAGCGAGGAGCTGCACGAAGTTTTCCCAGAATGAGTCTGAGTCATGTCTGGAGTGAGACCCAGCCTTTGGGAAATAGAGAAGGGAACTTCTGCAACGACACAACAGGTACATGTGTGATTGTGAGAGTGTGTGTTTGCATGGCTCATTTCTGAGTACTCCCCAAGTGCGAAGCACTGTTTAGCAGGACGTCAACCATTTGCCACTGCACATCCATTCTGCACCCATCTGTCTCTCCGTTCTCTGACCTGGGCACTGGCCTGGGTGATTGTCATAGGGCTCCTGTAACCTCTGCCTTCTGGTTGGGATCAACTGATAGAAAGCCCTGGCAAAAGCTAGAGCGAGGCAGGAGAACAAGATCTGAGCTTGTGTGCCTCCTGCTTTGTCCTTGGGGGGAGATGTCTGCTTCCCTCACTGGGATCTCATTGGCTCTACACATGGCTCTGTCTGTGGGCCTTCTCCTGGGACCCTGCCACTCTCTCCTCCTGTCATTCCTTGGAGGCTCCAGCTGATAACAGCAGCAAACATGCCACATCGTTGCCTGAGGGCTTTGAAGTAGTTGGCTGTTACAAAGTTGTAGGTTAGGTGACAGTGATCCCTAAGGGATGGTAGGGCATGAAGGGACTTGTCAGGTGATTCCAATACCATGAATGTAACCTCCAATGAAAACCCATCACCTCTTAATGCATTTTTATATACTTAGTTATTCAATTCCATGTTTGTTACTTCCCTCAAGTCATCTCCCCCTCCCTCCGATTGGTTTAAAGACAAGATGTTAAATTAAATTGAATCAGAATCATGAAATTGTTTTCTTGAGTTCCTTCTGGGATTTAGCCAGATGTACTTGTTGGGGTTCATCATCTTAAATGAGACGAACATCTGAGAAAATAGAATCATTATGTGAATATGCCCTACCTTTTAACAGCTATACAGACAATAAACACACAGTTGTTCATTTGCTCCTTTGAGCTCTAAAAATGGAATTCCAGCTTGCTGAACAGTCAAGAGTTATTTATGGTAATGAGGTAAAAAAAACAAAGGAAACACCTCACTGGCACCAGGATACCTCTTAAGGAACTACCCTATCTTGAAGGGTTATTATGAGAATTCAATGCATAAAGAACTTAGAACAATCACTATGTGGTCAGTTTATATTAAATATTGGCTGCTATGTGGGAAGGTGTTGGCCCCATCGACATGGCATTGAGGTATCTTAAGACAGGACAACTACCCTGCATGGGCAAGAAAGGAATAAGAGAATAGTAAAGAAGCAGAGAAGAACCCGGACCTCTGGAAGGGGAGAGGACTGTGGAAATTCATGGGTTTGGGGTCACTGAAGAACATTCTAGAATGTACTTTTCACCTGGATATTGATACGCTCAGATCATGAAATTCCTTCTTCCATTTTTCATTTTCACCTATTCACACATCAGTAAACACACTACACCTACATATATTTTGGGTAAAGAATGCTTTGTCTTGTATTGCCTTGTTTATGTGTGTATGAATGTTTGAATAAAGGAAGAGCTGATTCCAGATATGGAATTTTGGACTTCCACAGGCCATGGCTTTGGAAGGTTTGGGGCAATTATTCCCAGATCTGGAGGGACTGCCGGAGGACTGTTTTGGTGATATTTGTACTTCCACAAGAGTATGTTTAAGATGATGCCTTTTTGAAAATGGGGATGGTGCACAATACATCTGATACTTCACCCAAAATCCAGAATCTGGGGATGGCGTTCTGGCCTGAGTGGGCTATGTGGGTGGATTAGAGCTGGCTGTTTGGGTGGCCTGGAACTAATTGTAGAGCAGCTGACATAAGCCCTCCGGGCTTTGACCCTCTTATATTTTATTTTCACCCATCAAAGAGCTAGTGCCCCAAGCTAAGGCGATATTCCAGAAGAAAGAGCAAGATTTTATATTTTTTTAACTTTCTCTCCCTCGCTTTTTTTTAAGAGACAAGATCTGACTATATTTTCCAGGTTGGTCTTGAACTGCTAGGCACAAGCTATCCTCCGGCCTTGATCTCCCAAAGTGCTAGGATTTACAGGCATGAGCCACCTCACCCAGCCTGAAAGAGTAAAATTTTGAAATATATCTAGTTAACCACTATGTCAAAAACTATTTAAATATTTGTTATAAATCCTATAGGAAGTATTTTAAATATTTAAATATTTGCCAATCAATGAAAAATGAGAAAAATAATTTTCCTATGCTCAACTACTTGCAATCAGGCTGAATGTGCTTTTTCACTTCTGAAAATAGTAATTTTTAAGTTATACAAATTTATAAGTTCATTGCAAGGAAAAAAATCAGAAAATAAGGATAAGCAAAGAGAATAAAGTACTTTAAAAACATTGCTTTAAAATTCTATCCACCAGTATATCTACTGCATAATTTTTATGAATGCACTTCCAGACTATTTTCTAAACATGCGTACATTTCTTAACAAAAGTTAAATCTCTGTGTACACATTTGGTAATCTGCCATATTCACTTGGCAGTAACAAATTGGCATAAAATCATTGTTAATGACGGCAAAGTATTTCATCAAATTACCTGACAAGTCCAGAGGGGTTGGGTACAATCTTCTTTGCTGTTTACCATCCTTATTAAAATGATCTTTATAATAAATACATTGAACACATCCTAATTATGGTCTTTCGACCATACTCATAAAATCCCAGTAGAAAACTATAATATCAGAATAAAGAGCAGAAATTTTCCAAAACTAGCAGTTTTCACCACACATATACATATTCTTGTCCCCAGTGTTTTCATTTAGCTATGGAGCCATAAATTCATTTCTGTAGACTGGCATGCACCCATGAACTGGTGTTTGGGAAATATACTGACTCAGGAAACTGGGACTAAGAAAAACTTAAGTGCACTGTGTAATATTAATCAGCTAATTAATAGCAAAGCTAAGATGAAAATTCCTGGCTCCTAATTTCTATCCCCCAAAACAACAATAATGCTCTTTAGGCTTGAAGAGAAAAAGCAAATAATTGAAAAATATGAACTTTGATGCAAAATAGCTGAAGAGACAAAAAGAGGTGTCCCTCTGTGCAAAAGGATTCAGTATTCAGGCTTAGAGAAACTGTGGAATAACATCTCAGGATGTAGGGACAATTTGCACATGTGGCATAGAGTCATAGGAAGCAAAAACTGAGGGACTTTAGGAGGTGTTAGGAGACTAGGTGTACAAACTATGGAGTTCAAGGAACAGCTAAAGAACAGAGAAATGGTTGGCTGTGAAAAGAGGCTAAAAATGGATATTATATATGAAGTAATTTAGGTATAGACATATTCTAGGTAATTCTGACTGTAAAACTAGAACCAACACCTAGAAGTTACTGGGAAGATTTCTGATGAATAATGAAGACTATAGTAATGTTATTTTATGCCCATTCCAATCCCAAATCTCAACACATAAATATCTTAATAAGGAATGTTTAACAAATAGAGCTCCACAGTGGTAAGCAGACTATCATAGGAAGCATCTTCATTTATTAGACATAGTTAAAATAAAGAATGTATAGATACATGTTTGGAATGTATAAAAATGGAAATACATTGTGGGCATCTAACATCTTTGCACCTCAGAAGGAAGAAGCAGACAAAAAAAGTAGAAGAAAAAATAATAGAAGAAAAATTTCTTGATCTTAGGAAAGATACAACTCTTAAAAAAAATAAAGAAAATAAAGAAAAGGAACCCACCAAGCACCAAGAAATATTAATGAAAAAAAGACAAATAGATCTGTACCTCAGTATGTGCTAGTCAAATTTAGAACTCTGAGCATAACAATAAAAAAATTAATAACTTCCTGAGAGAAAGAACAGGTTACCTACAAAGAGATCAAAGGAAAATTCAGATCATGTCAGATTACTCAGCATCATGGGATAATGAAAAACATCAAAGTTTTAAGAGAAAATACCTTTGAATGAGAAAATTTATACCTAGCCACACTATCCATCAAATAAAACCAAATTTATAACATTTTCAGAGAAGCAAAGGCAGAAAATAATTCAGCTAAATAGAAAACAAATTAAGAAACAAGTCACGTAGAATAGAAAAGACTATATAAGTTGATTATACTGTAAGGAACTAAAATTACCCCCAGCTATACCAGTTAAGTATGAACCCTTGAAGTTTTACCTTTGAGAGGACTGGATGGATCTGGAGACATAATTTTTCCTTCTTTACAGGTTCATTTAACCAAATTAGTTCTACAGTGAAATATATCTTCTCAAGTCCAATATTGTGTATAGAAACATTCTATAAATAGAGCAGAAAAGAGAGTTATAATTACAAGGTCTGACAATTAAGTTTATGAACTTGCCACAGTGCACTTATGCTGGCAGCACTGTACAAACAACTTGGCAAAGTTGTGTTCATGTTGATGTGTGGCAGTGTCTTGCTGAATGGCATTCATTATTGTTGTTGCATGTTTTTGTGTTCCATCGCGAGAATGTCAGAGCTTGAATTAGAGCAACAAATGCACATTAAATTTCTTATTAAACTTGGCAAGAGAGAAAGTGAGATCAGGGACATGTAAGTCCAAGTTTATAGAGATAATGTCATGAAGAAAACAGCAGTGTACAAATGGATTAGCCATTTTTTCTGAGGGGCAGAAAGTGTCATGGAGGAAGAGAGGCTAAGATAGCCAGTAACTAACATAACTGACAAAAAATTACAAAAATTAATTGAATTGTGTGTCAAAATCATTGGCTGACTATGAGAAGCATAGCAAACAAATTAAACATGACTAGAAAAACACTTAGAAAAACTTAACTGAACATCTTGGCATGAGACAAGTTTATGTAAAAATGGTCCCATAGGAGCTATTGCATCACAACAATGCACCAGCTTACATTGCACTGTCTGTGCTGGAGTTTTTGGTTTGTAAACAAATACATGTATTGTATTGGAACACAATCCCTATTCACCTGGTCTGGCTCCCAGTGACTTTTTTCTTTACCCAAAGATAAAGGAAATATTGAAAGGAAGACATTTTGATGACATTCAGGACATCTAGGGTAATATGATGACAGCTCTGATGGCTATTCCAGAAAAAGAGTTCCAAAATTGCTTTGACAGGTGGACTAGGTGCTGACATCAGTACATAGCTTTCCAAGGGGAGTACTTTGAAGGTGACCATAGTGATATTCAGCATTGAGGTATGTAGCACTTTTTCTAGGATGAGTTTGTGAACTTGTCAGACTTCATATGGGGAAAGTGGTTGGGTAGCTCATGGTATAGTCTCTCAGGTAGGGTTATCAGGCATCCTGGTTTGCTCAGAATAGGCCAGATTAATGCTTATTTTATTTGAAAGTTCCTGGTTAGTTTGGCCAATTCTATAGTTACATATAGCTGCATCATTACATTGCAGGGTCACGTACTTATGTGTGAGCTTGCTGTGGATGGCCAGGCCAGTGTGCGTGAGGTGTAGAGAGGTGGACTAGGTACCAGGGCTGGGGATTCACAGGAAACAAGGTTCCTTCCTGAAAAGATAAACAGATAAATACATTTTAGCCATTTAGAGAAATTATTTTAAAAATTCTAAACAAAGTCACATTTTAAATCTTTCCCATTTTCATTCAAAATTGCTCCACCTGAACTCTTCAGAGGGGAAGCAGATGAGCAACAGGACAAATCAGGCCATGGACCAGTCCCAGGCAGAGGCCTTAGCAGATAAAGCAATGCAGTTATAGCTCACTAATTACAAATATTTAAGGCAAAGAGTCCAGGGTTGGATTAAGGCTAAATTATGGAATTTTAAGAAAGAAATCTTCTTGGTTACTGAATCTGCCCCCCAAATAAAAGTCAAAGTTTGTAATCATTGAAAAACCAAAAAATAATGAAAGATGGTTAATTTAATCATCTAATTTTTCAGAAGATATCTTAACAACTTCCTCCCTCCTTCAAAATCTTGATCTACGTAATTTGCTTGGTAAGAACCTTTTCTAAAGTTAGGGTTTACTTTAGCCTACAGTCATCTGAATGATATCTCCTGAATTAGCAGATTCTAAATTAATACAGATCTTTTAAAAAACGTATTACTGGACTTCTCAATAATTAACAATGATTTGATCAAAGAGGAGTTGTGAGCAAAGCAGTCCTCAGCCTCATTGCTTTATGACCTATAATCTGGAGACAACCTGGATGTCCAACCCTAGGTCCTCCTCTGTCCATGTGTTGTCCTGGAAAAAATGAAAAAAAGGTATCCAGCCCTTTCCTCCAAGAAGATGCAGCCCCAGTCAAAGTGTCTGGCTTGGCAACTTTGTTGTGAGCAGCATTCATCCTTCTCATGCTCTTCTGCTGGGTGCTGTTACGCAGTGAGCAACCTGTACAACCACACCTGGAAACTCTGTCTAACAATAGAAAATTAGACATGAGCATCAGGGTAAATACATAGGCTGGACTATTATACAACTATGAAAACCTGTCAGGTGGTAGGAGAATGTTGAGCAAGGCAATGTTTTCAAGGTAACAATGAAAAAGAAAATGGAAGGCCACAGCAGTGCAAAGTGTATTCAGAAACACTTGACACCGTGGAGAAAGGGCATAAACCAAAATTTTTTATTTTATTTTATTTTTATTTTTACATTTTTTATTTTAAAGATGCGGGGTACAATTCAGGGTTAGGTATACAAATGTTCATTATGCAGTTACCCTTGTTGAGGAGGTGTTCCCCTTCCCTCCCCCGGCAGATTCCCACTACTGCCAATCCCTCCTCCCCTCCCTACCTTGGGCAGTTTCCTGCTACTGCCAATCCTTCTCTTACAGTATTACAATAATTGTTCAAGGTCTGCT
>CAUYQG010289101.1:0-15165 GCA_963574415.1 Tarsius wallacei
AGACCTCATCTCTACAATAAATCAAAAATTAGCCAGGCGTGGTAGCACACACCTGTAGTTCCAGCTACTTGGAAGGCTGAGGCGGAAGGATCGCCTGAGCCCAGCAGGTCGAGGCCGTGGTGGCCGGGAGCAGCCACTGCACTCCAGTCTGGGCGAGAGTGAGACACCAACTCAAAAAATAAATAAATAAATAATAAATAAAAAATTTAAAAAGAAGAGACTGCCCTCAGAAATGAGGAAGAACCAGTGAAAAGACAATAGCAACCTCAAAAGATGTAATTATTGGACAGCCACTAAGGAATTTCCAAGCATGTTGACACAAAGCAATGGAGCCCAACCAGAAGGACCTATTCCTGATGACAGACATAAAATTCAGGGTATAGGTGACAAAGAGACTCGGTGAAATCCAGGGAAAAAAAGGGGACACACATATCAACAAGGCAATGAAACAGTATAGAAAGTGAAAGCTGACCTGACCATTCTAAGTAACAACCACACTGAAACAACCAAACTTTGTTTTATCACAAAAACAAAGAACTGAGTACCACATGTTCTCACTCATAAGTGGACCTTGAACATTTATCATAATACTACCAGAAAGAGAGTGACAGTAACAGATTGCTGCCGGGAGTGGGGGTGGGGGAGATATAACATTAATAAGGGTACCTGATCCCAAACCAGGTGAGGCGAGGACCAGTGGGACACCCAAACTTCACCTGTATGATGACTACTTATGTAACTAACCCTGAATTGCACCCCACATCTTTAAAATTTTTTAAACAATTTTTGAAAAAAAAAAGAAACAACCACACTGAACTTCTAGAAATGAAGAATTGTCTACTGAAATTTCAAAATACAATAGCAAGCCTAAACAGCAGAATCAACCAATTCTTTCTTAGAGGAAAGAATCTAGGAGCTTGAAGATCAAATTACTTAATTAACCCAGTCTGACAGAAATAAAAAGAAAATAATTAGGAAATATGAGCAAAGCCTATGACAGGTCTAGGATTATGTAGAGACCAAATTTATAGCTGATTGGTATTCCTGAGAGAGAAGAAGAAACTGAGAACACCCTGAAACAAACTCTCCAATATGTCACACAAAAAAACTTCCCCATCTCACTCAAGAGGTGGCCATGCTACACAAGAAATTCAGAGGATTCCTTCAGAGAATTACATGAGAAGATCATCTCCAAGGAACATAATAATCAGATTTACCAAGATGAGCATAAAAGAAAAACTTCTAAAAGCAGCTACAGAGAAGGGTCAAACCACCTACCAAGGGAGATCCATAAGAATTGCAGCAGATCACTCAGCATAAACCTTAAAAGCCAAAAGGGACAAGAGACCTATCTTTAACATTCTTAAAGAAAACCAACTCCAGTCAAGAATTTCCTACCCTGCCAAACTAAGTTTCATTAATGAAGGAGAATTAAAATTCTTCCCAGTCATGCAGTTTCTAAGAGTATGTAGCACCTCCAGATCAGGCCTTCATGAAAGTTCTAAATACAGAAATAAAGGAACAATTTCACCCATCACAAAAGCAGTAAGTAAGCACAGAGTTTACAGACCATCATATCAACTAAACAGCCTAGAATGTAAAGGTTTCTTCTTAATAACATGACAGAAACAAATTTCTACATCTCAATAATTAACTTAGATGTGAATGGACTGAATGCTCCACTCAAGAGGCACAGAGTGGCAAATTGGATAAAGAAGCATGTTCCATTCTGCTGCCTTCAGGAAACCCATCTCAATGCAAATGACACACACAGACTCAAAGTAAAGGGCTAGAAAAAGTTCTTCCAGGAAAATAAAAAGCAAAAAAGAACAAAAGTAGCTATTCTTATATCAGATATATGTTAAATAAATAAAAATTTAAAAGGACAATGAAGGCCGGTACATAATGATAAAAGCCTCATTCACCAATATAAATATATATATAACAATATCATGAATGCATTTGCATCCAACATAGGAGCACCCATATTTAGAAAACAATTGCTAAATAATCTAAGAGAATGTCTGTACATTCAAATGATAATTGCCAGAGACTACAATACTCTGCTAACAACTTTAGAGAGATCATCAAGGCAGAACACTAACCAAGAAATTCATAACCTTAAATCACCACTGGACCATTTAGATCTAATAGACATCTACGGAACATTTCACCCAACAACCACAGAACATCATTTTTTTCTCATCAGCACACAGAACATATTCTAAGACCAACCACATCCATGACACAAATCAAGCATGAACAAATTTCAAAAGATCACAGTCATACCAAGCATATTCTCAGACCACAGTGGAATTAAAATAAATATTACCCACAGGAATCCCCCAAAACACACAAATACATGAAAAGTAAACATCATATTTCTGAAGTACATATGGGTTAGCACAGAAATAAAAAGACTACTAGAAACAAACAAAAGCAAGGATAAAACATACTCAAACCTCTAGGATACCATGAGGTCAGTACTGAGAAGGAAGTTTATAATATTGCACACACACACATCAAGAAAATAGAGATCTCAAGTAAATAGTCTAACATCACACTTAAGGGAGCTGGAAAGACAAAAAAGAATCCAATTCCAAGTCCGTAGAAGAATGGAAATTATCAAAATAAAATCACAACTTAATAAAATAAAAACCAAATAAATCATACAAACGATCAACAAGTCAAAAAGCTGGTGCTTTGAAAGGATAAATAAGATTGATAGACTCCTTGGCCAGATTAACAAACAGAAAGAAAATTCAAGAAAGTACAATCAGAAATGAAAAAAGTGATATTACACCCGGCCCTGGAGAAATACAAAAGACCATAAGGCATTGCTAAAAACATCTGTATGCAAGTACGCTATAAAATCTAGAGGAAATGGATAAATTCCTGGCAACACATAACCTCTGAAGATTGAAACAGGAAGAAATTGAAACACTACACAGACAAATCACAAGCCCAGAAATTGATTCAGTAATATGGAAACTCCCACCAGAAAAAGCTGTGGGCAGAATGGTTTCTCAGCAGAATTTTACCAGAAGTACAAAGAAGAGCTGAAACCAAAAGTTTTTCAAGCAATAACAAACGAAGTAATCCTCCTAAGATCATTCTATAAAGCCAATATCATTCTGACACTTCAAAACAGCAAAAACTCAAAAAGAATAGAAAACTTCAGGCCAATTTTCCTGATGAATATAGATGCAAATTTCTAAAAAAGATATTAGCAAATTGCATCCATCAGCACATTACAATGATCATTCATTATGACCAGTTGTACTTCATTCCTAAATGCAAAGGCTGATTCAACGTGTTCAAATCAATAAAACAGTCCACCACATAAATACATGTAAAACCAAGAACCACATGATTATCTCAATAGATGCAGGAAAAGCATGTGATACAATTTAAAATTCCCTCTTGATTAAAAATCCTCAAACACCTGGGCATTGAAGGAACATTTCTCAAAATAATAAGAGCCATCTATGACAAACCTATAGTCAGCATCATATTTAATAGGCAGAAGCTGGAAGTACCCCCCTAAAAACTGGAACAATACAAGGATGTCTACTAGGACCACTCCTCTTTAACATAGTACTGGAAGTCCTAGCCAGAGCAATCAGACATGAGAAATAAATTAGAGGTATCCAAATAAGGAAAGAGGAAGTCAAATTATCCCTCTTTGCAGATGATAGGATTCTATACCTAGAAGACCCAAGAGAGCCTGCAAAAAGCCTCCCAGCACTGATAAACAACTTTGGTAAAGTCTCAAGATACAAAATAAATGTGCAAAAATCCATTGCATTTCTATACACCAACAACAAGCAGTGAGAACCAAATTAAAAATACAATTCCATTCACAATAGACACACACACACACACATACACACACACACACACACACACCTCGATATTAATCTAACCAGAGTTGAAAGATCTTTACAATGAGAACTACAAAACATCGCTCAAACAAATAAAAGATGAACCAAAAATGAAAGAACATCCCATGCTCGTGGATTGGAAGAATCAATATCATCAAGATGTTAATACTACTAAAAGCAATTTACAGATTCAACACAATCCCTATGAAAATACCAGCAATATTTTTCACAGACCTAGAAAAGACAATACTTAAATTTATATGGAAGCAAAAAAGAAGCCAAATAGCTAAAGCAGTTCTCAGCAAAAAGAACAATGCTGGTGGCATCACACTCCCAGACTTCAAACTTTACTACAAGACTACAGTAACCAAAACCACATGGTACTCATACAAAAATAAACACATAGAACAATGGAACAGGATAGAGTACCTGAAAATAAGACCAATTCATCCTCAACAAAGTCAACAAAAACAAACAATGGGGAAAGAAAATCCTAATTAGCAAATGGTGCTAAATGGCTAACCATATGCAGAAGAATGAAACTGGACCCCCACATATCACCATATGCAAAAATTAACTACAAATGGATGGAGGATTTAAATGTGAAACCTCAAACTATAAGAATCTTAGAACAAAACCTAGGCAACATCCTCCTGGACATCAGCCTAGGCAATTAATTAATAATGGCCAAGTCAGCCGGGCTTGGTGGCTCAGCCTGTAATCCCAGCACTTTGGGAGGCTGAGGTGAGTGGATTGCCTGAGCCTGCGGGTTCGAGACCCGCCTAGGCAACTTGGCAAGACCTCATCTCTACAATAAATCAAAAATTAGCTGGGCGTGGTAGCGTGTGCCTGTAGTTCCAGCTATTTGGAAGGCTGAGGCGGAAGGATCACTGAAGCCCAGCAGATCAAGGCTGCAGTGGCCAGGAGCAGCCACTGCACTCCAATCTGGGTGACAGAGTGAGACTCCAACTCAAAAATAAATAAATAATGGCCAAGTCTTCAAAAACAAATGCAGCAAAAACTAAAATTGACCGGTGGGACCTTTTCAAGCTAAAAAGCATAGAAAAAGAAATCAAGAGAATAAAAAGACAACTCACATAATGGAAAAAATATCTGCAAACTATGCATCTGACAAAGGCCTGGCATCCAGGATCTACAAGGAACTCAAATGAATTGTCAGGAAAAAACAAACAACCCCTTTAAAAAGTGCCTAAAGTATATGAACAGATACCTCTCAAAAGAAGGCATAAAAGCAGTCAACAAACATATGAAAAAACTGCTCAGCCTCACTAATCCTCAAAGAACTTCAAACCAAAGCTACAATGAGCTACCATCTCACACCAGTGAATGACTATTATTAAAAAGTCCAAAAACAACAGGTGTTGACAAGGTTGTGGAGAAAAGGGAACTCTCACACACTCTGGGTGGGAATGTAATCTAGCCCAGCCTTTGTGGAAAGCATTTTGTAGATATCTCAATTAACTAAAAATAAAGCTACCATTTGACCCAGCAATCCCCCTTCTGGGAATATACCCAAAGGAACAAAAATTGCTACCAAAAAGACACCTGCACTCATATATTTATTGCAGCACTATCCACAATAGCAAAAACATGGACCCAAATCAGGTGCCTATCGAAAGTGGACTGGATAAAGAAAATGTGGTTCATATACACTATGAAATACTACACAGCCATAAAAAATAACCAAATCACATCCTTTGAAGCAACATGCATGCAGCTGGAGACCATCATTCTAGATAAATTATCATAGAAACAGACAACTATCATCACATGTTCTTACTCAAAGTGGGCACTTAACATTGGGCACACACAGGCACGAGGACAGGAACAGTAGACATTGAGCACTGCTAAAGGAGGGAGGAATGGAGGGGAGATAAAAGATAAAAAACCACTCACTGGGTGCCATATACTACTAGGGAGGAGGGCTGGCTATAAACCCAAACCTCCCCTTCATGCAATAGACTTATGTAACAAATCTTCATCTGTACTCAATGACTTTAAAATTTAAAAAAAAAAAACTTTTCCTTTGCATTTACAACTTGGCTAATTGTTGGTATAAGAGGACTATCTCAGCTTTCGACATGCTTTCCCCAACAGGTTTAATTACTTCTAGCTTTTGATTTACAGTGAGAGACAAGTGACTCTTTTTTCCAGTTGAGTACACAGAGGCCACTGTGGGGTTAGTAATTTGCCTAATTTCAATATTCTTGTGTCTCAGGAAATAGGAAAGCCCAAAGAGAGGGATAGAGTTGGAGAAATGGGTGGTACGTGGAATATTCATAACACAATCTTTATCAATTAAGTTTCCTTCTTGCATGGGTAGGGTTCATGCATGGCACCCTAAAATCATTACAGTAGTAACATCAAAGATCACTGATCACAGATCATCACACAGGTATTTCTTTTTTTAAAAAATCTTTCTCCCTTTTTATTCTCTCTACACTTTCCCAAACCTCTCTTTTTTATTTGTATTCACTATATATTCTAGGTTACTTTTATCTTCCAAATAATTGCAAGTTTAGTACAATGAAGAGGATTTGGCTAAGAGGAACATGGCTGGTTTCATCCAAGATATTGTCTGAAAACCCTAGATTCTCTATCATTCTCTTGAGTGGAGTGCCCATTGCCTTATAGATGATCCTGATCCAATCCTTCATCAGAAAAGAATAGGCACTAAAGAGACAACGTTCTTTTATCCTTGGGCCTTTTTTAATGTGCACACCAAGGTTCTTCACTGGTCAATCAAATCTTGAGGCTCAGTCTACCTCTGCCTCTTATCATATTACTTAAGTACTTGCAGGTATATTTAACCAAATCTCACCTGGCACTTTGTTCTTTCCAACTATAGAGGTTTTTTTCTTTTGATTTGTATTTTAATATATATAATATTAAGTCTGCAAATTGCTCTGTCTTTTTAGTATTTGAATCTGGAATTTTTCAATGAGGGCTCGATCATTTAGTATTTTTATTCTCACTTTCATACATTTTTTAAAAATACAAGCAAGCATTTGTGTAGAAACAGTAAATTTCATATCAATTTTCAATCTTCATACTGTATACTAATTCTGCAAAATATATGAATCATTGTCACTGATATTTTATATTCTTTTAATATACATAAATGCCTAGAAGGCTTACTCGTATAAATAAATTGATTGAAGCAAAAGAGTTTAATTATGACACCACTCCATCTTTTTAAATTGCTGCTCAGTTAAATGCCCAAAATTATAATATATCATAATCTCTTACAAAAATAATTGTTTATGATGAACCAACAAACAACTCAAGTGGATCCTCTTACAATATTTTTTCAGAGTAAAAAACTGGAAATTTTACCTCACATCTTTAAAATTAAAAAATTTTTTAAACTGAAAATCACCAGACAAAAACGATTTGTATACATTCATTGGAGTTATTTACTTTCTCAAATCTTGTGATGCTTCCAAAAATAATTTACCAAGTAGTCAAATGAATACCTATAATTATTTTACAGAGAGATACTATGTTGAATATGATACAAGCATGAAGGAACGCATTTTTTTAAATTTTAATTTCAAAATACTTATGAAGATTATTTCACACATATGTGCATATATATTTGCATAATATACCAATGAATATGTGAATATGCATGTAACTGGTGAGAATATATACGTATGTTTTTTAGCATATTACATATACTAACTTGGAGTCAAAGAACATATGTAAAGATAACAAACCAAATAAGATAGATCTAAGTAAGGTAAAAGGAATCTAGAACATTTTTAAAAGATAACTACCAGAATTAATTTCTTAATTTATTCTCTCAGTTCGGCAAATTCATTGCTTCTCCTCAAATCTCATATTAAGTTTCTGGAGATTATTATTTGAGACAAATGTGAGTTCTCCTGCTACTGGTGTGTGTGTGTTTGTGTGTGTGTGTGTGATTTCTATAAGTATCCTATTAGTTTTAACTATAGATTCCTACTTTTTAACAACTTTAAAAATTTTAATGTATGTTTCTCTTGATATATAAAATGATCTTGTCACTTTTTTATTCAGAAGAACCCAAAAAAAAAACTTGGAAAATATTCTCTCTCAAACCACTCTTCCTGCATAGTGGTGCCTTTTTCCCTTTCACATGTTCTGCCTCTTCGCTTGCATGCCATGCCTTGGCTCCCCCTTCTGAATTCTACTCTTGCTCCCCATCTTTTGACTACTGACTTCTATTACATAAAGAACTCTTCACTTATCTTTCCCACCATTTTCACCTTTTTCCTACCTTATTCTTTCATTTCAGATCTTTCCTTCCCTGTACACATTGGCTTCTTCTGTCTTTCAGATGCATGTCACAGAAACACAAGTGGGAAAACCTTGATATTAATCCATGAGTGTAACTGTGACCATAGGCTTAAATATATATATATTTCCTCCAGGAGCAGTGGTTCAGTATTTCCTAACTCAGAGTTTGCTGAGACTTAATACAACATTGCTACTGCAGTAACAAAAATTGGCATGATATATTTAGTGGAAATCAAAGAACATGTTGACAATAATAAACCAAATAGTAAAGCTTCACCTCATCAACAAGGGTACCTGCATAATGAGCATTTGTATACCTAACTCTGAATTGTACCCCACATCTTTAAAATAAAAATTTTTTTAAAACAAACAATAAGACTTAAATAATGTAAAAATGAGTCAAGAACATTTTGATAAAAGTAATCACGAGAACTATCACTCCTACTTTTTTCCACAGTTAAATAGTTACTTTTCCCACTCTCCATTTTATTTTGTGTAGAAAAAAGTGAGGTTTCACCACTTTGTATTTGTGTGTAAATATACCTATATCCTGACAGTTTTAACTTTACATTTTCAATAAGTTATATATTTCTTAAGGTTTGTTTACCATAGTGTGTGTGTGTGTGTGTGTGTGTGTGTATTGCTTTTTCATTTTATTTTTAAGAACATCAAAAACAAATTGATTAATTTTCCCTGACAACCCCTTGCTCCCATACCTCTTTAAACAATGGCTTTCTTGGAGTCTTATCATTTACTCCTTTTCATCTCTAACACTATTCATTGACTGTGGTTAAGTCTGAGGTCTACTCTTTTCACCACAATTTTCTGGTTATGAACTTCTACACATTGTTTCTTCATTTCTGTTCCTAACTTTACCATCCTTTCTTTAATTTCCTTTGTGTATTCATGTAATTCCTTCCCTGTACTTTGACTTCTTCTTTCTTCTAGATACTTGTCAGAGAAACACATAGCAGAAAGTTTAGCATTAATCTGTTTGTGTCAATATTATCACAAACTCAGAAGACCCTAAGCCTGTATTTCCTCCTAGAGCAGGGTTCTGCATCCTCTAACTCGGAGTTTGTTGTGAATCAATACAACATTGCTCTTTGCAGTAAAGAGAATTGACACTATATATGTGGAATCAAAAAATATATTGAAGATAATAAACCTAATAATAAATCTTAAATAAGGTTAAAAAATATATATGGCTGGGCGCAATAACACACAGCTGTAATTCAGGCACTTTGGGAGGCCAAGGGAGAGGGATTGCTTGAGGTCAGGAGTTCAACACCAGCCTGGGGAACATAGCAAGATCTCATCTCTACAAAAATTTTTTTTAAATAGCTGGTGTGTTCGCCCTTGCCTGTAATCCTAGCTCCTTAGGAGGCACAGACAAGGATGGCTTGGTCAGACAAGGTTGTGGCTGCAGTGCATCACAATTGTGCCTCTGCACTCCAGCCTGGGTGACAGAGCAAGATGTTGATGAAAAAAAAAAAAAAAAAAAATATATATATATATATATATATATATATATATACGTGTGTGTGTATATATGATCACAAATATTATTCCAAATTATATATACGTGTGTGTATATATAATCACAAATATTAGTCCAAATTTTGTGTGTGTGTGTGTGTGTGTGTGTGTGTGTGTGTGTGTGTGTATGCATGCATGAGTATTGTATCCTGACAGTTTTAAATTTGCTTTCGCACTTTTAAATAAGTCTCAATTTTCTTAAGGTTGCTTTCCATAATACTTATATTGATTTTTATTTTATTTTTCAGGACCACTTCAAGAAATAACCGGTAAATTTTTGCTGAAAATCCCTTACTCAAATACCACTTTATACGACTGCTTTCTTGGTGTCTTTAATATTTCCTTTCTCTTTACCTTCTGTGCCTTCACTGAGGTCTACTCATTTTTCAATATTTTTCTGGTTAAGGACTTCTCTCATATTAAGTTCTCTTCACTTCTGGTTCCCTAGCTTTTCCATCCTTTCTCCATCTTCTTTATTCATTCCATGTCCTTCTTTCTGGTAATTAAGACTTCTGTCTTCCAGATGCTTTCCATAGAAACACACATTAAAAAAAGTTTTGTATTAATTCATTGCTATAAATGTGACCATAGGCCTGAAAGAACAAAACCTTGTATCTCCTCCAGGAGCAGTGGTTCAATATTCCTTAACTGAGAGTTTGCTACAACTTAATCCAACTTTTCTACTGCAGTAATAAAAATTGGCTTTATATATTTAGTGGGAATCAAAGAACATAATAAAGATAATAAACAAAATAATACACCTTAAATAACGTAAAAGGGAACCAAGAACATTTTTATAAAGTAATCACCAGAGCTATTACCCCTAAATTATTTCTCAATTATGTCATTCTTTTCTTACTCCTCATCTTAATTTGTGTAGACTTCAGGGAAAAAAATGAGCTTTTCACCATTATTTGTATTTGTGTGTGTGCATTTGCATTTTTCAAAAAGTTTTAATTTGCTTAAGGTCTGTTCCCCATTATATTGATGTTGATTTTTTCATTTTATTTTTAAGAGGAACATCAAGACAAAGTTACTCCCATACCACTTTAAATGACTGCTTTCTTGGTGTCCTTATCATTTTCTTGCTCTTCATCTCTGATATTATTCTTTGGCTGTGGCTTTATCTGAGGTTTACTCTTTTCTCCATAATTTTCTCATAATTTTCTTCATAGTAAGTTCCATCACTTCTGTCCCTATTTTTACCATCCTTTCTCTAACTTCCTTTATGTGTTAATGTAATTCCTTCCATGTACTTTGACATCTTCTTTCTTTTAGACACTTGCCAGAGAAACACACATCAGAAAGTTTTATTAATCTGTTGGTGTAAGTGTGACTACAAACTTAGAAGATTCTAACTCTGTATTTCCTCCAGAGGCAATGTCCAGTACTCTCTAACTCAGAGTTTGTTTTGAGTTAATATAACTTTGATACTGCAGTAATAAGAATCAACACTATACATTTAGTGGGAATCAAAGAACATATTGAAAATAAACCAAATAATCAACCTGAGATAATATAAAAAATATACGCCTTGGTGCAATGAAATCTCAAAATTTTGGGCTGCCAAGGCAGAAGGATGACATATGGCCAGGAGTTCAAGACAAGCCTGGACAACATAGCAAGAACCCCATCTCTACAAAAGTAAAAAACTAGCTGGATGTGGTGACACAGGCCTGTAGTTCCAGCTACTCGGAAGCTGCGGCAAGGATGACTTGAGCAGAGGAGGTCGAGGTTGCAGTCAGACAAGATTGTGCCACTGTACCACAGATGGGTGACAAATGAGACCCTGTCTAATAAAATTTTTTAAAGAGAATGTTTTATGAAGTAATTGCCAGAACTATAATTCCCCCAAATTTTTTCAATGAAGTAATAATGACATTAAATTATTCACTCTTTTCTCCTATTTTGTTTTGTGTAGACTATGAAGAACAAAAGTGAGCTTTTTCACCACTGTTAGTGTTTGTGTTTGCATGTACATGCATGTGTATCCATATCCTGATAATTTTAGCATTACAATTTCAAAAAGTTCTCATTTTTTTAAGGTTTTTTCCCTCCATGATACTGACATTGATTTTTATTTTTCAGGCAAACTTCAAGAAATACATGGTAAATTTCCCTGACAATTTCTTTCTCCAATACTACTTTATATGACTGCTTTCTTGGTGTCTTAAATATTTCGTCTGGTTTATTTTCTGTGCCTTCTCCTGAAACCTACTCCTTTTCCTTCTTTTTCTGTTTCAAGAATTTTCTCATATTAAGTTATCTTCACTTCTGTTTACCTAACTTTTCCATCCTTTCTCGACCTCCTTTCCTTCCATGTCCTTCTTTCCTGTAAAGAAGACTTCTCTGTCTCCCAGATGCTTGCTTATAAAAACACATATGAAAAAAGTTTTGTATTAATTCGTTGCCATAAATGTTACCATAGACTTGGAAGAAACCAGCCTTGAGTTTTCCCCAGGAGCAGTGGTTCAGTGTTCCGTGATTCAGAGTTTATTGCAGCTCAATACAACATTGCGACTGCAGTAACAAAAGTTGGCATTATATATTTAGTGAATAGAAATAACATATTAAAGATAATAAGCCAAATAATAAAACTTAAATAATGTAAAAAGGAACCTAGAACATTTTGTAATGGAATTGCCAAAACTATTACTCCTACATATTTCTCAATATTTACTTTTCTGCCTTCCCATTTTATTTTGGGTAGACTATTTAGGGGGAAAAAAGTGAGTTGTATTTGTGAGTGTGTGCATGTGTATTCTGACAGTTTTAACTTTGTATTTGCATTTTTCAATGTTTTCATTTTCTTAAGGTTTGCCCCCATGATATTTATGTTGGCTTTTTCCTTTTATTTTTCAGAGGACCATCGAGCCCAAATTGGTAAATTCCCTGACAACCCCTTACTCCCCCATTCCACTTTAAATGACTGCTCCCTTGTTGTCTTTAAGATTTCCTTCCTCTTTATCTCTATACTATCCTTAAGGTGTGTCCTTTCCTGAAGTCTACTTTTTTCATATTTTTATGATTAATAAACTTTTCTCCTGTTCAGTTCTCTTCACTTGTTTCCCTTCCTTTACCATCCTTTCTCTAACTTCTTTTTCCATTCCATGTCTTTCCTTTTTGTAAACATTGGCTTCTTCTGTCTTCCAGATGTTTGCCATTGAAACACACATGATATCAGTTTTGTATTAATTTGTTGGTGTGAATGTGTCCACAGGCTTGGAAAAACTGAAACATGCATTTCCTCCAGGAACAGTGGTTCAGTATTCTCTAACTCAGAATTTGCTATGACTTAATAAACATTGCTACTGCAGTAATAAAACCTGACATTTTATATTTAGTGAGACTCAATGAACATATTGAATATAGAAAACCATATAGTAATGCTTAAATAATATAAAAATGAATCAAGAATATTTTCATAAAGTAATTACCAGGATTATCACTCCTGCATTTTTTTACAATTAAATAGTCACTCTTTTTCCTCCTCTCCATTTTATTTTGTGTAGAAAAAAATGAGGTTTCACCACTTTGTATTTATGTGTGTGAATATATACCCATATCCTGACAGTTTTAACTTTACATTTTTCGTTAAGTTATACATTTCTTAAGGTTTGTTCCCCCATGATATTTATATTGTTTTTTATTTATTTTTCAGGGGAACATCAAAAACAAAATGGTAAATTTTCTCTGACAACCTCTTACTTTATACCACTTTAAATGACTGCTTTCGTGGTGTCTTTAACAATTCTCCTTTTCAACTCTAACACTGTTCTTTGGCTGTGGCTAAACCTGAGGTCTACTCTTTTCTCCACAGTGTTCTGGTTATGAACCTTTTCATATTATGTTCCTTCATTTCTGTCCCTACTTTTACCATCCTTTCTCTAACTTCTTTTATGTATTCATGTAATTCCTTCCCTGAACTTTGACTTCTTCTTTTTTCTAGATACTTGCCAGAGAAACACACAGGAGAAACTGATTAGTATTAATCAGTTTGTGGTCACAGGTGCCACTGTAACCACAAACTTAGAAGACCCTAGCCCTTTATTTCCTCCAGGAGCAGTGTTCTGCATTCTCTAACTCAGAGTTTGTTGTAAGTCAATACAGCATTGCTCTCTGCAGTAAAGAGAATTGAAATATATAGATATAGTGTGAATCAAAGAACACATTGAAGATAATAAACCAAATAATGAAGCTTAAATAAGGAAAAAAGAAACCAAAACTATGGCTGGGCACAGTGGCTCACACTGTAAATCCAGTACTTGGGCAGGCCAAGACAGGAAGACAGCTTGAGGCCAGGAGTTCAAGACCAGCTTGGTATAGCGAGCCCCTCATCTTCACAAAAATTTTTAAAATAGCTGGGTATAGTGGCACAGACCTGTAATCCTAGCTACACAGAAAGCTGAAGCAAGGATGACTTGAGCAGAGGAAGCTGAAGCTGCAGTGAGCCATGATTGTGCCATGATGACTAAGAAAGTGAATTATATATACAATCATCTTAACTATTATTGCAAAATTTTCTCAATAAAATAATGAAATTAATAATCAGTCACTTCTTTCCTATTTTATTTTGTGTAGAATATTTTTTACATAAGTGAGTTTCTCACCACAGTTTATGTGTGTGTATGCATGTGCATGCGTGTATTTGTATCTGACAGTTTTAACTATGCTTTTGAATTTTTCAGTACATTTCAATTTTCTTAACATTTTCTTTTCGTAGTATTTATATCAATTTTTTTCATTTTATTTTTCAGGCAAAATTCGAGAAATATGTGATAAATGTTCCCTGACAACCCCTTATTACAATACCAGTTTATACTACTGCTTTCTTGGTGTCTTTAGCATTTCCTTCCTCTTTACCTTCTGTGTCTTCTCCTGATGCCTACTCTTTTTTCTTATTCTTCTGGTTAAGGACTTTTCTCATATTAAGTTCTCTTCATTTCTGTTTCCCTAGCTTTTCCATCCTTTCTCCATCTTTTTTCATTCCATGTACTTCCTTCCTGTAAAGAAAGCTTCTTCTGTCTTCCAGTTGCTTGCCATAGAAACACACATGAAAAAGTTTTGTATTCATTCATTTCTATAAATATGACCATGGGCTTGAAAGAACCCACCTTTGTGTTTCCTCCAGGAACAGTGGTTCAGTGTTCCCTAATTGGGAGTTTGCTGCAACTTAATACAACTTTGCTACTGCAGCAACAAAAATTGGCACTATATATTTAGTGGGAATCAAAGAACATATTGATGATAATAAACCAAATGAGCAGCTTAAATAAGGTGAAAAGAAACCAAATGTATGGCTTGGTGCAGTGACTCATACCTGTATTTCCAGCACTTTGGGAGGCCAAGACAGGAGAACTGCCAAGGCCAAGAGTTCAAGACCAGCCTTGGCAACATAGCAAGACCCCATCTCCACAAAATTTTTTAAAAAATAGCTGGG
>CAUYQG010289108.1:0-15633 GCA_963574415.1 Tarsius wallacei
TATGAAAATTAACAATAGCAACAAAATTTTGTATTTTTTTATTTTTAAGAGCATATATATTTTTAATTTTTTTCTGAGTTGTGGGATACAAGTGAGGATGTACTACATAAGTAGGTTGCATGTAGGTGAAGGTTGGGCTAATTGGCCCTCCCTCTCACTGATAGTAGACCAGGTACCCAGTGTGTTGTCACGTGTCCCTCTCCCTCCTCCGTTCCTCCCTCCCCTAGCAGTATTCAGTCTGCCAGTCTCACCCTAGTGCTAGTGTGACTAGTGTTCAGGGCCCACTTATGAGTGAGAACATGCAGTATTCAGTTCTTTGTTTCTGTGATAGTTCACTTAGTATGATTGTCTCCAGCTGCATCCAAGTTGCTGCAAAGATCATGATTTTGTTCATCTTTATGGCTGCATAATATTCTATCATATGTATGTACCACATTTTTTTTAATCCAGTCCACTTTTGATGGGCATCTAAGTTGGTTCCAATTTTTTGACTATCATTAATAGTGTTGCAGTAAAAATGCAGGTGTCTTTTTGTGGAATGATTTATGTTCCTCTGTGTATATTCCCAGGATGCAGGATGGGGATTGCTAGATCATATGGAAACTCAATTTTATTTTTTGAGGAATTGCCATACCACTAACTGTCATTGTAGCAACAAAAATGTAAGAGGAGGGTATTCAGTATCATTCACCATTTGAACAGTTCTCTACCAAGAACTGCTCCACAAGTTGCTTGTTTCCTTCACTGTCAAAAGAGAGCTATCATGCTACTGAAGGAACAGAGACAACAGAATTTTAAAAGGTACTGGCTAAAATAAGAAAAATAACTGTTCATTGACTGATCATCAGATCATCTGGTCCAATATTTTATTTAGCTTATACATAAAATTGTAATATCCCATAAACATCACCACTTTTTATTGTCATTCCATGGTATGAGTTTTTACTGTCTGTCTTATAGATAAAAATGAAGGGAACAAAAACAAACTTTCCAGAGCCAGATATATTCATACATGATTATCATGACTCCAAGTTTTTAATTCTAACTGGCCCTCTGATCCAGGTACCCAATGTGTTGTCACATGTCCCTGTTTAATAGTTAGTGTCTATCTGTTTACTTCATTTTCTTAGAATCTACTTGTAAGGTTTCAAAACGCACACACTCATAGGACACGTATCTTTTTGGAAAACTACTTTGGACTAAGAAAAAAATCTGTATTTCTTGCTTTAAATTATATATGCTATTCTGCCTTCCCTCTCCCATGATTCTGGCACTTTCCCATGTGATGTTAAAATGAGACTGTACCACATAAATTCTACCTGTTACATTCCCAGTCACAGCTATATTCTATTAAGATTTCCCCATAGCTTTATCTCATATTCTGTTCTGTCTACTGTTTTCAAATCAAGGTATGGTTGAGAATTTACTCCTATTTCAAGGTCATTTATACAGAAGTATAATGAGATTGGCTTTAGTATAGAACTCAGGGGAATTATGTCTGTTACTTTTCTTTTCTCTACAATCGTCCATTTATAATTGTGAAAGAGGTGCATGTGTGTGTATTTTACTCTTCCTGTTTAACTTTATTCTCAAACACAATTTGCTTATTCTATTGATAAATATTTTATGAATATGAACAAAGAACTCTTTAGGAAAATAGCATTCATATGTTAATTCCAATGGGAACAAATTCCAATGGGAACATATGCATCAACAGTTACATATGTTAGAAATCAAATATGAAAAGTCACTAGAATCAAAACAATAGTAAAATTGTACTATGTGAATATCTTCCCATATTGTTTCAAGTTTCAAGCAATTATCCAAAACTTAACATCCTCTTTTCAAATTTTTTACAGAATTTAGCTCTTTACTTTGAAGATTTCATATGCATTGATTTACTGCTTTGAACTGGACATTTTATTATTTATGAGAAATCTTTTAATTACATGTATTATTTTTATGAAAATAATGGTATTTTACTTTGTAATGTCTCAACAGATTTCTTTTAAGGACTTTAGAACTTATCAGATTTTAAAAATTTAAAAATTATACTTAAAAAATACTGTGCTGTGTTACTAATAGTTTCTCATTTGTTATATTTTAATGAATGGATTTTGAATCAGGAATGTCAATTGTTATGTGCTTTCCTTAGCAAGTCAGGATATTTAATAGAATAACGTTTATGTCAGAAAATTGTAGCCTTATGTACCACTTATTTATGTACCACTTGCAACCATAGATGATTCTGAGAATTTCATTTTTACCATATTTATTTATTCCTGGGTCACCCATGTATACAGAAGAGATCATAGAGATTTTATTTTTCTATCATTGTTTGGCTAATAAATGAAACACGAAGCATCTTTCCTTAGAAATATCTGCCTTGCTATTTTAAATGCCCATACTTGAAACACCAGCACACACCTGCACATAAATGGCCATGTGGAGAGGCCCTGAGACTACATCAAGCCAGAAAAGGACCCAAATGAGCTCAACCTTCCCACTGTCTTAGACAAAACACAGGGTATTTGAGGAGAGCCATAATTGATCCTTAAACTAGTTCCATTTACCAGTTACATATAAATGAATGATCCAAATTGACACTACATGAAACAATACTCTCCCAATTCAGTCCTGTCTAAATCCTTAATGCACAGTTTGCGAGCATAATACAATGGTTTATGTTGTTTTAAGTCACTAAATTTTGAGTTAGTTTCTTATGCAGCAATAGTATCTGGAAACTACTTGTATGCAAGTATTTACTATATAAAATATAGTCTCTATACATTTACAAATAACTTAGTTTTAAATAGTTTATTATTTACTTAATAAAAAGCTAAAATATCACGCTAGCTTCTTTTATGTGCTCTTATAAGCTTTCTATGAACCTCCATCATATTTTTATACTGTATTTCAATTTTTCATTTATATGTCTTGCTTTTTTCTTCATATTATACATAGGTATAAGATCATGTGCATTCTTTTGGTAAAATAACTAGAGGTGAAACAAATATATTTTTGTTCAACAGTCTGGGTTCCTGGTCTATGTCACTTAGCATCCAAAAAATCTCAGTTTCTCCATCTGCAACATGGAAGAATGAATAGAATTTAATCCATAGACTTTTAAGATTAAACAGAATGATCTTCAATATATTATAGCATTGAAAGTTCTCAAAATTTGAGCTAACTAAATATCCTGCTTCTGAATTTTATTTACAAGATAAAGTAACAGCTAACCAGTTTGCCCTCATATCTAAAAATAAAAATTGAGAAAATATATATGAAGAAACAGTTTTCAAGACACTGAATTGCAGACAAAAAACAGTGATCCCCAAGAGACAGGAAACACATCAAGTAATGCCAGAAGCACTTTTCCTTACCTTGAGAGTTACCTTGCTGTAACAGAAAGCAGGCAAACACAGACTGATGGGCCTCATGGATTCAAGAATTGGAGCTGAGAATCATATCACAGGGTGTTTAGTGCGCATCAGAAAAAGTACTGGAGATGAGAGAGCAGCACAAATTGAATGCTGAACATCTGAGAGGGCCCTCTCTAGTATTCAGTTGATATATCATTAACACAAGCATGTGAAGGAAATACATGAGGCCCAAGGGGAAAAAAACACTTGAAAGGATTACAAGTAACAGGGTGTGGAACTCACACAAGGCCAGGGATAGTCCTTTTTCTATCAACAGAACTGGGCAACATGATTTAAGGAGCACTGGGCAGAGTACACAGAAAGGTCTTGCCCAGCAGTGAATAATAATTATTCATGGGCCAAGTGCAATGAATTATGCCCATAATTCTAGCATTTGGGGAGGCCAAGGTGGAAAAATCACTTGAGTCCAGTTCGAAACCAGCCTGGGTAACATAATGAGACATCATCTCTTCAAAAAATAAAAAAAGTAGCCAGTCATGGTGTCGTGTCCCTATAGCCCCAGTTACAAGGGGGCTGAGGTGGGAAGATTGCCTAAGCCCAGGAAGGGGAGGCTGCAATGATCTGTGATTGTGCCATTGCAGTCCATCCTGGGTGACAGAGTGAGATCCCGACTCAACAACAAAAAATATTGTCCCTGGACTGAACTGCTTCAGTCCCATCTACACAGCTTAAAACAAGACATAAAAGAATCAAATCATTTCTAAGTTACTTAACCACATCCACGAACAAAATATCCAGCATCCAACTAAGTAAAATTTGCAATGTCTGGCATCCGAGTCGATCATACTTAGTGATCCATCACAGAATCAAAGAACAGAGTACCATATGTTCTCACTCATAAGAAGACCTTGAACAAATTATAATACTATAAGAAAGGGATTGGCAGTAGTGGGAAGCTGTCAGGAGAGGAGGGTGGGATTGACAGTTGAGGGAAACTGCTAGGAGAGGGAGGGGCATACCTCATCAACAAGAGTACCTGCATAATCATCGTTTGTATATCTAACCCTGAATTGTACTCCACATCTTTATAATAAAAAAAGGATTTTTAAAAAATTGCTAGTTTTTCAAAGAAGCAAGAATATATGTCCTGTAATAAGGAGAAAAATATATTAATTAAATCAAACCGGAAACTGACATAGATGTTAGAATTAGCAGAACACAATAAAACAGTTATTATAACTGAATTCTACATGATCAAACTATTAAGTAGAGATATATGACATATATCAATCAATCTTCTTGACAAAAAACTATAATGTGGGAGATAAGAACTACACTGGATGGACTTGACAGCAGATTACATGGAAGAAATTACTCTTTTATAATTAATTAATGTTATTTACATTTCTACTGAAAAATGGTTGAAAGCAAACTATAAAGAACATGGAATTATAAATAGAAAAAAAGGAGAGAAATAATTTTTTTCATAGTTTTGCACTGTCCTAGGTAGCTTGTGCACATCTCATTTTATTCTCACAGTATAATAATCCTCAGAACAATGACAATCTCATTTGATTCTCACAATATTATCCATGTTTTCAAAATGAGAAAACTGAAGCTCAGAGAACTTAAGAAACTTATCCAACATTCACTGCTTGACATTATAAAAGCAATATCTGAGTTCAGGTCGGTTTGACTCTTTGAAGCAAGACTTCTTGTAATTTATTTCTCTGCTCGCCTGTATATTTACTTCCTGAAACAAAATGGCTATTCCATTTCCCACAATCTTGCTACATTCCTATCAGCAAAAAGGAAGATAATGGAGAGGGGACACATTGTCTTCTGTTTAGGCTAACGCTGTGAAATTGGTTCACATAAACACTGCTCATTGTTATTGGACAAAACTAGTCCACTCACACCTGTATAAAAGGGAGGCTAGGAAGCTTAGGCTTAACTGGGTGCCTATCAGTAATTGACTGTTCTTCTATGCCTCTCCAAAGTTTGCTCTACAATGCTGCAGTAGAGCTGTTCATTTCAGTAAGCTGATCCCCAGAGTCCATTGATCCCCATAGTAAGAAAAAAATTAACCACAGCAAAGAAGGAGGAGGGGGAGAATGATAAGGAGAAGAAGGAGAAAAGAAGAGAAGAAGAAGGAGTAGGAAAAGAAGGAGGAAATGTAGGAGGAGAGAGAGAGGAGGAAAGAGGAGGAAGTCATTGTGGTTTTCCATAGTCAATGATAAAAGTACTGTTTTTTAAAATTCTGAATTACTTAACATATGTTTCTGCTTAACTGACAGATCTATGGCATTGTACAGAGAAGATCTAAAGAAAATCCTCCCTTTTGGAGCATGCAAAAACAGCAATAGTGCCTGGAGGAAGCAAATAACCACTATTGTCATGACCATTTAGAAATCAGATAAATTGTGACTTGTACTCCACTCTTTGTTAAATAGCATGAGAAAGTCATTGCAAAGACTAGTTTCCTTTGTAATGTTAAACTTTTAAAATTTCATCTCTAGAAGATGAATTTTAAAAAAGGGTATTATAAGAAAAGACGATTCCTGAAGCATTCAACCAATTCATTAAATAAGAAGGAAACAAAAATCTCCATAAAAGACAGACTCTAAGTAAATATTGTATTGTGAAATAATTAAATAATTCTGTTCTTAAAAATTATCACTTGGACAATCATTTTCCAACTTTGAATGTAATACATTTCAATGAGGAAAAATTGGATAAGTGTTTGAAAACTTCTATTGGAGTTCTTGACCATGTAAATATTACATACAATTTGCATAATTATTTTTAAATGACCAAAACAATTTTGAGGTGTAATGTGCTGGACTAATAGCTCTTTATTATCTAATACAAAGGTAATATATATTAGAGAAAAGAAAAATGATGAGAGACAACCAAAAAAAAAAAAATAGACAAAGACACTGAAGATAACATTGTTTGCTTCTGGATTCTATTCTGTCGAAACAGCTTTGAGTTTCAATCTTCTCCAATATTATATCTCATTCTTTACCACCATCTTCTTCTCTTAAAGCTATTGCAGAGTGTGTCAGGGGGATAATCAGGAATGGAAGATAGATATAGTTTTTAAAAAGTTGCTGTGGAGGTACCCTCTATATTTTAAAAATATATGGGCACTTAACTATACCTTACGAAATGTCCTCCAAGTTCTCACAAATCATTGTCTTCATTTCACTTTAGTAGTAATGTTTTATTCCTTTTTACATATGGAGCTTTTCATTTTATCTATACCACATAAAGAAAATAATTACAATTTTATAATTATTTTGACTTTAAAATGTAGAGGGGATCCTTTTGTAGTTCATATGCATGCTTATTGGGTTTTCAACCTCCTATGTGAGCTGTGTTTCCCTCAAATCTTGCTACAATATCAGCACATTATCTGTCTGATGTGAAAAAAAAAGTGTAGGGAAAAAAAATTATACCATAAATAATAAGCAGTTTAGAAGATTGTTCTCAAGTTCAGCTAAGACATAATATGTCTTTCTGGCTAATGAAACACTATGATTTCAAGTAATATTTTTCATATATTGTTTCCACAAAGATTAATGGATATGGATCAAATATAAATCAAAACAAGATTAGACTCATGTATTCTATTTCTGATTTCTAAATGGCTTCTGGAATTTTCATACAACGTGTCTACAGACTATGAAAATGGGGAAAATGCTTATACCAGCAAGGATCACTAAGGAAAAGTAACACCCATGTATCAGAAAACTGATAGAAATTCTTCTAGGTACAATATCAAGGGCACCATTGTGAAGCAAATTAAATGAAAAAGTAAATCATTATAATACCAACTGGCAAAGTTTTACACAATCCCACTCCACTTTTTTTGGAAAACATAATACTTTTAATAAGTATTAAGAGTACATAGCCGGGCTTGGTGGCTGAGCCTGTAATTCCGCGCCTTGGGAGGCTGAGATGAGTGGAATGCCTGAGCCCGCGGGTTAGAGACTCGCCTGGGCAACTTGGCAAGACCTCATCTCTACAATAAATCAAAAAATTAGCCAGGCATGGTAGCACACGCCTGTAGTTCCAACTACTTGGAAGGCTGAGGCGGAAGGATTGCTGGAGCCCAGCAGGTTGAGACTGCGGTGGCTGGGAGCGGCCACTGCACTCCAGTCGGGCCACAGAGTGAGACTCCAACTCGGAAAAAAAAAAAAAAAAGGAAAAAGAGTACAAACTTGAAGAAACCTTTAAATGATATTCCTTTAATTGCAAAAGTTTTCAACTGCACAGCCCTCATTAAGCAATATCTGGATCCCTAATACATTAAGAAGCGAGGAAATTAAGAAAACAGTCATTACTAAAATTAATGCTCTCAATATTAATGCGTAGTACCTACTAATAATCTCCTTTTCATCTGTGGTCACCAAACATGGAGATTTCTTTGTAAAAAAAACTGAAAAGAGGTCCACATCTATTATCAACAGAAGCCAACTCAAATCTTTTTCTAAATTTCAAGGTAATATTGGCAAGCACATGCAATTAGTTTATTAAACTATCTGTACTTGATGGTGTACAAACATCAATTTTTTTTTTCTTTCTCACTGTGTCCCTCACTATTCAAAAATTATTCCTAGAGTAAATGCAGAGATTAAGCAAGCATCCAATTGTTGAGTTCTATGACATTCTTCTTTTAGGCATCCTTATTTCCTGTTATTTATTCATTTGGAACCCTATTTTGCTTTGCCTGAGATGATAGGAAGTCCCTTTATCTCCCTATCTTCTTCTTATCAAGAACATTGCAATTCTAACTCCCTTAGCCTGGTCTTTATTGTGTTGGGTAGTAGCTGAGACTAACATAGCTTGTTCAACCAACTCTTAAGTCCTGAGATGGGAGTTTGGCATTAGTTGTTGTTTTACCACTTTTATAGTATATGTGGATTTCTTTTTTGGCTTTTGCCTCCAATTCCCACTTCTGTAGCAACAGAAAATCTCTCACTTTAAACATGTTTTTAGACATGGACATTTTGTAATTGAAAGCTACTACAATGCTCTGAAAGTATTCTGCAGCCAAAAGTGATGAAAGAAACAACATGATAAAAAGTCATAGAGAAGAAAGAAAATTATTCAAGAGAGAATAATCCAAGCTAGGGAAAAACTATTTAGATATGAAAAATGGGTTTCTAAATTATTAACAGTGATAATATGTCTGAATAACTATTGAACTATATAGTGGGTTAAAAACAGGTGTTTTGTTACTTTCTTCATTCATAGTTGGAGTTTATTTTAAATCTAGCCTGACCAGTCCAATGAAGTGTAAATGATACTGTGCCTGTTTCCAGGTCCACAGCCACAAGAGATTGGCATCCTTCATACTGTGACTCCTGTGAATCTTGTTATGTAAGAAGTTTTACTGCTCTAAGATGCCATTCTGAAGATACCATTGAAAAAACCACTTGAAATAGTCAAGAGACTTCATGAAAACAAAATGTTTCTTACCCAGCTCTCCAACTACCCCAGGTCCCAGCCCGTTGAACCATCCCAAAGGGAGTCATTATGAAACAGAGACAAGCTGCCCCACCTAGACAGTTCATGAACAAACTAAATGATTGTTAATATTTTAAGTAATTCAGTTTTGGGGTTATTCAATACACAGGAATAGAGAAGCAGAACATACAATATAGAAAATAAAGTTACATATCAAAGACAAACTCAGTAAACTCCCTGAAAGAAAAGATTTTTTTAAATGGGGAAAAAAAGAAAAGAAAATTCTGACTTTGATGAACAGATAGAAAACTTGACATAAAAAATAGAAATTTGGGAAAGAAGATATATACCTTGCTGTTATTTCTACATGAGATGGCCATGATTTTTTTTTCTCTAGACTATTCTTCAGTTTATAAGTCATAAATTGGTTTCAAAGGAACGCAGCACACCCCTCAAATATAGAAGAAGAAGAAGGAAGAGGAGGAGGAGAAAGAGGAGGAAACACAGAAACAAACATAAGAAACAATATTATATTTTGTGTTCTTACATTACATTAAGATACAAAAAAATAGAAAAGTTGAAAAATAAATTTAGATTGAACGAAGCTATACTCACTTTTGAATTTCTCAAATAAATGATACCTCCTTCTTAAGTTCTCATTATATTTTTAAATTAAGAAAAGTAAAATATTGCTAAATTAAATAAAGAAAAAACCTCATTCTCTAAATATGCTATTAATATATATAACAAAGTTTAAACATTGCTTACAGAACAATTGTAGATAACTCCCTTTCTCCAATACTATCACCACCACACAGTATATTATATCCCCCAAAACCTTCTTTCACATCTGAATATTTATTGACTCAAAAGAAAAATGGAATTATAGTGATGGGAAAAATATGTGTCAAAACTTTAAAAAAAAAAAGGAAAATTTATACTCACCTTTAAACAAATAGTTTAAATAACTTACTTTAAAAATAAAGCATTAAAGTTTTCAATGGAAAATAAAAATAGTTTTCTCTTTATTTTAAAGTTTCTCCATATTTTTAGTTTATTTTGAAATAATTTAACAATAATGATATATGAAAATAAATAAAATAACATTTGGTTTAAGGGGTTTGAAAATAAAAATTAAACCTGCAGAAAACAGTAGAAAAAATAAATATTGAAAACAAAAGTTGATACATTAACTTTATATAGGGAGAATAATAATACTAATATATTTTAAATTATCAATAAGGGAGTACATTTTTAAAAAAGTATAATTTATGAGATATAACAATGGATGTTTAAAATTTATCAGCCCAATAATGTGAGGAAAACTGAAAATGTCACTAACATATTGCCTTTTCTTTCTTTCTTTCTTTCTTTCTTTCTTTCTTTCTTTCTTTCTTTCTTTCAATTCAGGGTTTCACTTTGTCACCCAGGCTGAAATGCAGTGGCATGATCACAGCTCACCATAGACTCTAACTCTTGGGTTCAAGCAATCTTCCTGTATCCTGTATCAGTCTTTCCAGTAGCTGGGACTACAGAGGTGTGCCACCAGGCTCAGCTAATTTTTTTGAAATTTTGTAGAGACTGCATCTTGCTATATTGCCCAGCTTGTCTGGAACTCCTAGGCTCAAGCAATCCTTTCACCTCGGCCTCCCTAAGTGCTGGGATTATAGGCATGAGACAAAACACCTGGCCAAGGATGGTATTAAAGAGACAAAACTCTTGGTACAAGACATTCATACCAATATTTTGGACAAAAAGTTTAGGTAGGTGTAGGCAATAAATCTGTTTCATACATATGATTTTAGTTCTCACATATATGCTTATTTTTTTGTATCCCTAAAATTTGATGTCTTTATACTTTTATTGGCTTGAATAGAACAAAATAACAATTAGAAATCAGGAACTGAGGAATCCACCAGGTGCGACTTTTTGTTGAACTGCAGTAAAGAATAAGTCCCTATTTACTTGGGATTTTTCTCTTGTTCTGAAATACATGAATGTCCTCAACCACTGGAAATCTAACATACTAACAAAGATCTTACTTCTTTATTAGCATGTATGCAGCATTTTTGAATTTAGTTAATATTATAACTTTAGGTAATTTTTGTCATATGCATTTTTCTAATTAGTTCTATTGTAATAAAATACACATAACATAAAATTTATCACATTTAGCATTTTAGGTGTAAATTAAGTATATTCACATTGTTGAGCAACCATCATCATCATCATCATCATCATCCATCTTCAGGACTCTTCCTGTCTTGCAAAACTAAAACTCTAAACCCATTTAACGATAATTTCCCATGCCCTGAAGACTCTGGAAACCACAATTCTACTTTCTGTATGTATGATTTTGATTGCTCTCAGTATGTTATTTAAGTGGAATTATACAGTATTAGTCTTTTTGTGACTAGCTAGTTTTACTTAGCATGATGTCCTCAAAGTCCATCCAAGTTGTAGGATATGTCAGAATTTCCTTTCATTTTAAGATTGAATAATATTTCATTGTATGTATATACCACATTTTGTTTATCCATTCATCTGTCAATAGATATTTCAGTTGTTTCCAAATCTTAGTTATCATGAATAATACTGTTACGAATATGAGTTACCAAATATCTCTTTAAGACCTTGCTTTCAATTCCTTTAAGTTTATATGCAGAAGTGGAATTCCAAAATCATATGGTAATTGTATTTTTAATTTTTTTTAAGAATGACCATACCATTTTCTACAGAAGCTGTACCATTTTACATTCCCACCAACAGTGTTTCCTCAATGATTAGTGATATTGAATATCCTTTATGTGATTATTAGACATTTGTATATCATAGAGAAATGTCTATTCAAGTCCTTTGCTCATTTTTGATCTGGGTTATTTGTTTTTGTTGTTGAGTTTTAAGAACTTTCTATATATTCTGGATATTAATTTCTTATCAAATAAATTATTTTCAAATATTTTTCCCATTCTATGGGGTTGCCTTCTTACTCTGTTGATAGGGTCTTTTGATGCACAAATTTTATAATTTTTTACATTTTTTATTATTTTTAGAGATTTTTTTTTAATGAAGTTCAACTTGTCACTTTTTCTTTTGTTTCCTATGCTTTTTGGTATCCAAGAAATAATTGCCAAGTTTAATGTCATGACTCTTTGTTCTATATATTCTTTAATAGTTTTAGGTTTTACATTTAGGTCAAAAATCCATTGTGAGTTAATTTTGTATATGGCCTTAGATAAGGATCCAACTTTACTCTTTTGGGTATGGATATTCAACTTTCCCAGGACTGTTTAAAGATTGTTTTTTCTCCATTGAACCATCTAGGAACCCTTGTGAAAAATCATTTGGCTGTATATGTGAGGGTTTATTTCTAGACTCTGTATCCTATTCCATTGATCTATGTGTCTGTGTCTGTCCTTATGCCAGTGCCAACAAGTTTGATTACTGTAGTAAATTATATATATATATATGGGGGGGTATTCCATTCAAAAAAATTATTTTTTTAGAGGCGGAGCCCCTTGTAGTACAGTCTTCTCCAGCTAGGTAAGTGTTCTAAAAACCCACGAGCATCAGTGTACCAGCAGGCATTGTTGTGAGCGGTTGCATTCAGTTTCAGTGACTTTTTTGGGGGAGAGTCTTTCAACGCATTTACCCATTTCAAAATGGGTGATTTATGAGTACACCTGCCCACACCAGGCTGAGGGTTCAGCAGTTTTTGACCAAAAACAGCATGACTTTCATGACCCACCCTTCCTATTCACCTGATATTGCCCTGTATTACTTTCTTTTTTGTTTCCCCAAAAGAACAAAAGCACTCAAAGAGAAACATGTGACTGATATGCAAGAGATGAAACAAAAACGGCAGGAGTACTAAAAGTTATCAAAATCAACCAATTAAAAAACTGTTTTAAGCAATGGAAAAAGTGTCTTAATAGGTGTATTGCATCAAAAGAAAAGTACTTTGAAGGTGACTGAATTTTAAACATTTAAGAATAAATACAAATTTTTAAAAAGTAAATTCTGGGTTTTGGGTCTGCTATATATAGTATATGAAAACTAAAAGTTGATTTGTCTTTATCAAAAGTTTAACTTTATTCTAACAAAGAAAAAAACAGTAGCAAAATACATAATTATTTATGTATTATTCAATTATAATGATATTTATTCATTCATTCAAGTTAGTTATCAATTAAGTGTTCCAAGTTATTCTCTAGGTTTGTTTCAGCATGTGTGAGAATATAAACCATGAGAAATCAAGATGATGTAATCTCCAGAGCTTCAATGTTATGTACAAACCTCAGTAGCTTTAGTCATTAAAGAATCATTTCACTCTCACAATCTTTCTAAGTTACTACAATAAGGGAAAAATACTTGCTTATCTAGTATTATCCTTTTTTTTCCTCCTGTCTTTCAAAAGTGTTCTGGCAGGGCACAGTGGCTTACACCTATAATCCCAGCACTTAGAGAAGCCAAGGCAAGAAGATTATTTGAGCTCAGGAGTTCAAAACTAGTCTAGGCAACATAGAGAGATATTGTCCCTGAAAAAAAAAAGAAAAGAAAATCAAGAAAATTAATAGGGCATGATAGTGTATGTCTGTAGTTTCATCTACTCAGGAGGTTGAGGCAGAAGGATCACCTGAGCACAGGAGGTTGAGGCTGCTGTGAGTCATGATGTTGTCACTGCACTCCAACTTGGATTACAGAGACTGTAATTTAAAAAAAAAAATCTGCTTTCTGTGTTTGCTCCCTTTCCTCTTTACCACCTGGAACGTGTTTCTCTAAATTCTCAACCTAGTGACTGCCTCTTTGCTGCATCGTATTCTCCTATGCAATGCTAGAAAACAAGAAAACAACTGTGGATTTGTGAATTAATATCTCCATTTGTCTTTCTGTTTTTATTTATATTCTGTACACTTTTTATTTCCTTATCTTGCCCTGTAGCATTGGCTAGTGCCTACAACATGATGTGGAATAGAAGTGATAAAAGTAACCATATTTGTGTCAATCTCAGAAGAAAACTTTCAATATTTCTCCACTAAGTATTGCAAGATTGTTTTCTCCAACAACAAATATTTTATGCTGTTCAAAACTAATCAATACTTTACACCAATTTAATGTCCAACAATTCAATTCAGAAACACCAGTTGCAAATCAGGTTCCCAGGCTACTCACATTTCTGCCTGGTCAACTACAAATACAAGGGTTTCCAGGACACCTTGTCAGGTTTGATAGTTTTCTAGAATGACTCACAAAATATAAGAAAGTGCTTTACTTATTATGACCTGTTTATAATTTTTAAAAATACAACACAGGAATAGCATACAACAAGGTATGGGAGAAGGGAGGTATGGAACTTCCATGTCTCCCAGCACCTGAATATGTTCACCATCCAAGAAGAATTTGGAAAGTAACTATGTAGGAATTTTTATGGTAATTTCATCACATAGGTATGATTGACTAAATCATTGGCCATTGGGTACTGGACTTAAACTCTGGCCCCTCTACTTTCCTGGCTGTCAGTGGGAGGGCCCAAAAGTTCCAGCCGTCTAATCACATTCCTCTGGCTTCCAGCTCTCACCCTGAAACTTCTAGGGGCCCACTAGCAGTCACCTTATTAGTATAAATTCAGGTAATGGTGAAAGGGTTTATTATAAGTAAGAAAAGACACCACTATCACTCAGAAAATTCCAAATGTTTTAGGACCTGTATTCTAGAAACCAGAGACAAAGACCTAATATAATTTTTATTATATCATAAGTATAATGTTTACTGTAAACCAGTGATAATCAATTATATGTGATTTTGTTTCCAGGGAACATTGGCAAAGTCTGGAGCCTTTTTGGTTATCATAACTGGGAAGCTGTCTGCTACATGCATGTATTGAGTAGAGGCCAGAAATGTTTATAAACATTCTATACTACACAGGATAGTTCCTTAAAAGAGAGGTTATGTGGTTAAAAATGTCAGTATTGACATGGTTGAGAAAGTCTGTTATAAAGAATGAAAACTATAAGATTGTTATTTTGTTTTGTGTAATGTGGTAAAATACATTTCTCAGTTTCCAAATGATGTCACCCTTACATTCCTGGATGAAGCCCACTGTATCATAACATGCTGTCATTTTTGTATTTTATTAGATTTAATTCAGTAACATTTTTTAAAAGAGAATTTTTACATCTATGTTTATGAGAGTTACTAACTTGTTCATGAGAGTTATTAACTTGTGTGACAACGTTCTTCACAAGAGTGCAGGAAAAAGAAGGAAAATACACATGAATCAACCCCAAAATTGAAAGAAAGACAACAAACAAGTGGGGACAACAATTCTATAAGAACCTCATGACTGGGATAAACTCTTACATTTCAATAATTAGCCTAAATGTGAATGGACTAAATGCACCACTGAAAAGACATAAAATGGCCAAAAAGATAAAATATCATGAGGCAATAATATATTGTCTCCAAGAGACTCATCTTGCCAGAAACGACACTCACAGACTCAAAGTAAGAGGATGGGAGGCAAAATTTCAGGTGAACAGAAAACAAACAAACAAAAAAGCAGAAGTTGCAATCTAAATATCAGACAAAATATTCTTTAAGCTATCAAAAATTTTAAAAAGATACAGAAAGTCACTACATAATGATAAAAGATTCAATCCATCAACAAGAAATATTCATCCTAAACAAATATGCACCCAACATAGGTGCACCAATTTTCATAAAGCAGATTTTGAGCAAACTTTAAAAAGGTATTGACTCTAGCACTACCATAGCA
>CAUYQG010289110.1:0-12057 GCA_963574415.1 Tarsius wallacei
TAGCGCGTGCCTGTAATTCCAGCTACTTGGAAGGCTGAGGTGGAAGGATCGCCGGAGCCCAGCAGGTCGAGGCTGCGGTTGCCGGGAGTGGCCACTGCACTCCAGTCTGGGCAACAGTAAGACTCCAACTCAAAAAAAAAAAATTGACTTCTTAAAAATACAGATTTCTGATTTCAATTGTGGGTTTTTCACAGATGCATTTAAGGAGTGGCTGAGACCCTGGTTACTGGTATTAATCTCACATTTTAGTACAATTGCATTGTATTCTGGTCCAACCTCTGCCTGCCATCTCCAGTTGTTCACACAGCTTCATCTATAAGCAAAAGGGTTCCAGATTTATTTAGAATAGGTTGTCTCTGGATTGAAAGATGGGTGTTTTCATCAATTCGCAGCTTTACTTTCTTTGACTGGTTTGACTTTCTACTCTTCCGTAACTGCAGAACAAAGCTATGAGATGGCACTGGAAGTGGTCAATTGCCGCCCAACAGTGCTCACTTCCACCGAAGAGCTTAGAGCACCCGTTGGGCGGCTTATACAACAGCAGATCTAAATAGAAAACCAATCTGTATTCACTTCCATTGAGGATTAAAACTGGGAGGGCTAATCTGTTCAAGAGGGAAAGAAGCACTTCAGACTCCCTCTCTAGGCTGTGTGGGCTCTTATCACTTAACTCATCATGGGGCCTCCCATAGAAGGTGACCTGGAATTGTTTGGGAACTAGGCTAAGCATACAAATGCTGGTGATGGTGCCCTGTGTAACTGTTTTCATCAATTGTCACATTTAAATTGCATTATGTTTTAATGGTCATTTGAGTGCTGTTCCTGTAAATAGAGCTCCTGCTTCATTTGCAACACTTTCATTATTAGTAACACTTTATCCAAAATGGGAGGCTATATCTAAGGAACTGATTGGCAAGTTTACTGAGGCTCCTTTTCCTTGTGTTAAAAGACCAAGACCCATACACTCTTCACTATGTAATTTAGTAGTCTATGATTTTAATGATTGTCTTAGAGGCAATCATTTTGTCAGGTATCAAATAAATTCTAGTAAAACTAACATTACCCTCTTGGTGTTTGTCAGTAGGGTATTATTCTATTTCAGATAGCTTCAGCAATTCCCCTTTCAAAGCTTTAGCAGATACTTTAGTTGAGAAATAAATTTTCAAAGTTTGTCCTTCCCTTCATCAAACTTCTGTTATTTAGTGCCTTATTTCCATGGGAATACATTTCTTCTAATATAATTATGCCTTTCAAAGTGCATTATCACTTGGGGACATCTTTCCTCATTTATTACCTAGGAATCTTAAGAGAACAAGATAAAATACCAGATTAATCTGTAGAGTACTTACATAAAACCTAAATAGTCATATTTATATTTTAATATTTATATTTAAGGCAGACCCCTTTTAAATTTGTACTGATGAATGATAGTAAACATTATTATATGCTAAAATGGTAAAAAGGAATTGGGGGCATTGGACTGCTACTGTTTAGGTGCAAACTAGGCTAATAGAAATGCAAATAAAGAAGGGGTTCATTTAAATAATTAGAGTGGAAGAAAAATGATAATAGCATAACTTTGAAAAGTTAACTGGGGACTGGGCTCGATGACTCACCCTGTAATCCCAGAACTTTGGGAAGCCAAGGTGAGTAAATTGCCTGAACCCGAGGGCTCGAGACCAGCCCAGGCAACTTGGAGAGACCTCATCTCTACAATTAAAAAAGAAAATCAGCTGGGCATGGTAGCGCATGCCTGTAGTTCTGGCTACTTTGAAGGCTGAGGTGGAAGGATCACCTGAGCCCAGCATGTCGAGGTTGCAGTGGACGTGAGCATGACTGAGTGAGACTCCGACTCAAAAAAAAAAGTTAACTGGGAAAGAAGGAAGTCTCTTGAGGAGACTTACTTTTACTTAAATGGTTATCAGATTCCAGATTTTATTCTCTCTGGCCACTTTTAGAATGTTTGGCTCAGTTATCCTTATTCTTGTATCTTCTGTCTCTTCCTCTCTGCTGGCTCCTTCTCCCATAAACATTCTCAAGTCACTTAGATTCAAGAAACCACATTCTTTTGAACCGTTTCCCTTCTTGCAGTAGCTTCAAACTCTCTTATTTGGTGAAACCTTGTCTACCATTCATGTTTCAACCCTTGGCAACGTGTCGTGTGCAACTTTTTGAATCATTGTTTATCGTCTTCATATTGTCAAATCTCTTCCAATTGTCCTTTGGACTCTGCTCTGTGTACATACTTCAGCGGCTTCCCCCAAGAGACGTCTCCTCTCTCTTGGCTTCCTGGACAACACGGTATTTTTCTCTTACTGAACTTTTTCACTGTTAGTGCTTTTGATCCCTTTCTTTGATGACTTTTCTATTGCCTGACTCTAAAGCGTTGATTTGCTTTCTCTAGCCTTCTCAACTTGTGCTCCTGCTGCGTGATCTCATCCATTACCAGGGCTGCAGCTCCCATTAACGAGCTGATGAACCCGAAATCTAAATGGATCAGACAAAGGAAAGTTGGACTACTTTAAGAAAAAAAGTATATTCTGGGCAGAAAGGATACTTTTAGATAGATTATGAAAAATGCCTTTAATACTTTTGATTACAAAGTAGATTTAAAGACTCTATTACAGGAAAAACATTCATCTAGGCCACTGAATTCAGAGGATGTAGGTGATAGTGGAATTAGTACTAAATTAAGATCAAAGAGGCGTAGTATGCCAGAGCTCAAAGATGCTCTCTCCTGCATTGTTTACAGGTGGCTTGTACTAGAACCAGAAAATGCCATATTATGAAATCTCCTTGCTATGAATACAAAGTACAGAGCTTGTGGGGTGGGGGAGGAACTAGCAAATACTAGCAAACATCAGGATTTCTGATTCAGTAAAAAATGATGTCACTACCACATCTCCACCTGGCACGATGAGATGAGGAGGAAGTTATAAAAGCAAGAAGGTCTAGAACGTCATTGCTGTTGCTCTGGGATGATTAAGTTCCCAGGATGCTGAAGGCAAACCCTGAAAGAATTGCTTGCATTGAGAGTGGGTTTTATGCAGTAGCTGTAGCAAGTTGGGTGTGTAATTAAGGAGATAACTAGTGCTGCATTAAAAAGACCATGTGGGCCAGGCTCAGTGACTCAGCCTGTCATCCCAGCACTTTGGGAGGCTGAGGCAAGTGGACTGCCTGAGCCCGTGAGTTCAAGACCAGTCTGGGCATCTTGGCAAGACCTCGTCTCTACAATAAATAAAAAAATTAGCCAGGTATGGTGGCATGCACCTGTAGTTCTGGCTGCTTGGAAGGCTGAGGTGAAAGAATCACTAGAGTCTAGCAGGTTGACACTGGGGTGGCTGTGAGTGTGCCACTGCACTCCAGCCTGAGCAATGGAGTGAGACTCCGACTCAAAAAAAAAAAAAAGACCATATAGTTTTAACCTTCATATTTCAGATATAAAGGAAAAGGAGAAGTTAATTGATTAAGTAAGTTGCCCAAAGTCAAGGGTTTCCTAACAGATTTAGTATTGGAATTCAGACCACCGTGCCTTGTAGGCCATCATACCAGACAAGAAAATGAGGAAGGATTAGGGAAATTTAAGAAAGTTCTTTCTGTTTGAAGACCACTTTAACAATGCTTTGCTCCAGCCAAGTAAACATCAACATTTATTAAGCATAGCACCATAATTCACAGGGAAAACTGGAAGTTTTCAAAGGTGGCTGACAAACGTTTCATTGTTCCTTCTACTGTTTTGCTCCCTGGAGCCTGTTCAGTATTGTTGGCTGAGGGGACAATTTGCTCCTTTCAAAGTTCTCTAAATTTAGAGTTGAGCTGCTTAGAGGACCATTCATCACACATAAATGAACAGCCTGATTGTTATTTTCAAAACACTGAAAATCTTGGATAAGAACCGGAACACAAGATTTCTTTGAAGAACGTCATGTCTTTTGCTGAGTGGGCTTCACCAGTTTAAGAGGTTACTTGGCCTCTGCTTTAGATAATGCATAGCTTATTTCCATTTGACAAATCAAATAGGTTTTTTTTCCAGAGAGATTTTTATTTTTCAGACTTTCTCATTTAGTTTGATGATTAGTAACTTAGAAATATTTAAAAATATTGAAAATGACCAACTTCAATAAAAATACCATATAGATGAGAGGCATGTTTTGAATGAGATTTTGTAATAAAGGAAGTCAGTCTTTGAATTAGAAAAGCTTACTTCACACACAGTTCATGAATAAGTTGGCTGCTATCTGGCTGTGCCATCCTCTCAGCACAAGACGGCACCATACAAAGTGTTGTACAATGACCGGAGCTTTAAGGGAATAGGCCATGTCAATTGGGTTTTGCTAGTTGATGTCTTTCATTTCATTTTATTATGCTACCTGACACTACTATAATTAAAATATGTGAGGTACAAAAGAATAGCCAATAGAACTGCAAAATTTCTGGGAATGTTACATGGCTTGTAGGCATGAACATGTTAGTTTAAATTAGTTTAATCAGATTACTTTCCTTCTAAATTCAGTAGACCCTTGATAATATGAATTTGTTTGGAGACAAGAAATCAAATTATTTGAAGACATATAACGCCTGGGTTGTTGTGGACTTGGTCTGGATGGGTCACTTGGTGGTACAGGAAGGATTACTAAAGATAGATTTGATCCATCTCAAGATTTTTTAAAATAAAAATGTCTTTGTCCTCTTTGCCTTTATATGCATTCTCTCTCTCTCTCTCTCTCTCTTTCTCTCTCTCTCTCTCTCTCACACACACACACACACACACACACACACACACACACACACACACACGTTTAAGATAATAGGAAACAGAATCAGGAAATGGCCAATAGCACCATAAAGATTAGCTATATGTGACTTAAACAGCTCTATGGCTTGTCTAAAACACCTTTCTCAATTTCAGATTATAGACAAAAGATCATGAACCAATGTAACATGATTGGATTACAAATTTTAGAAACTCTGGACAGTACAAATAAAAGGAGAGATCTCTGGATGTTTTAAATGATAAAAATTGTTTTTAGAATTTAACACCCAAAGAGAGTTTCTCTCTCTCAAAGAACCAGAAAGTTTCCTTTAATTAGGTAATAGAATTTTGTAACTCTTTTGTTCAGCCTTCAACAAATTCAAATTTGAGACCAAATCACAGTAATAAACCTGAGCCTTTTGTTGGCTTATAAGTCACTCACACCTTTTTATTGCTTTTATTTTCAATTTCTATTTAAGCAACTTAATTACAAGCTTCCTTAAATCTTTTTGAAAAAAGTTTAGTAACTAAGGGAAGAAGAGAGAAGAAACAGAATGTTTTTATGAATTGTGTGCTAGATGTTATACATGCATTATCTCAGTTTTTTCTTCCAACAGCCTTATGACATAGGCCTTACGGTCCCATTTTTATAAACAATGAAGCTGGGCTCAGAAAACTTTAAGGAGACAGCCTTGACATTCAGATGCCTCTGTATCTGACCAGTTTATTACTGAATGAATGATATTCTGATAGATTATAATCAGGACACAGCTTTATTTTTCTTCTGCGTTTGCATTAGGAAAAGCTCCCTTGGGTCTCCCCATCTGTTGAAGAGATCACACAACTTTTGAATTGCCCTTATCTTCGTGACACCTCTTGTTTTTAGGTTATTTCAAGTTTCATCTTTCCTAAAGCACATCTGCAAACACCTATTCAACTCAAAGTTTTTCCCTATCCCAGCTGAGGCATGAGCTGAGCACCAGAGATCTGGAGAACTCAAATCAGGGAACACTACATTTTGCTCTACTTCTCTGGGTTTTTCCACACTCCCTCTCCTTGCTCAGCAGCTGGCTACTTTGGAGTCAGAGGAGGTTGGAGGGCTGGAGAGGGATGGGGGTGGGAGGAGAAAGCAATGTTTTTCTTGCAGTAGACTCTAGTGATCCATTTGCCAGGTTCCCGCTTTAATGGTGAGCTTCCAGATGCTGGTTGACACAGGAGATGCACTTTCTGGCTGACTTCTTTCAACTTCACTTCCTCCACCGTGAGACACCGTTCAGCTTCTCCCTGTGGGATGCCCTTGGCAGCAGTCCATCAGTATGTTTTTACTCCACCTTCTGAGGAATCCACTTGGCATAAGGGAGTTCAGACATCTTGCTCTGCCAAATTATGTGAGTACAGTTTGATCCCTCCTGTTGTGCTCTCTCCGTGTCTTGCTGTTTAAGTCAGGTTAGCCATCCTCACACCCTTTGCATTCTCCAGATGAGCGACAGAGACCAGTCCTCATGTTTGTATGTGCACTGAGAACACGTGTCAGGAGTTCTCCCAAATAGCTAAGGTGGGGAGTGAGATGCTGGCGTCCCCTTTTAGGCATTCTTAGTATTTGTCAATTCTCTTGGCAGTATTCTCACTTATCTTGAGGTGGGTACCATACCTCAACAAGGCAGGTTATTCCACATTTCAATTAACCTCTTTGATGAACCAGTTTTCTTTCAAATAGCTAGGTTGTAGGGGTCAGTTGCTGGACTAATTTTGCTGCCTTAAGCTTGGCCCACATAGATGTATCTAACACTTTTCTTTAAAATGTAGGAAGTACCTCTTATTTAGTTTCCTTAGTCTTGGGATTTCAGCTGAAATTCAGAAACAACAGAACAAGCTCCGTTTTACACTTGATTATATTGTTTCTGGATTTCATAGTCTTTTCTTTCTTTCTTTCTTTCTTTCTTTCTTTCTTTCTTTCTTTCTTTCTTTCTTTCTTTTTCTTTCTTTCCTTCCTTCCTTCCCTCCCTCCCTCCTTCCTCCCTCTCTCTCTCTCTCTCTCTTTCTTTCTTTCTTTCAGTTGGAGTCTCACTCTGACACCCAGGCTGGAGTGCAGTGGCATGCTCAGTCACTGCAGCCTTGACCTACTGGGTTCAGGTGGTCCTTCTGCCTTAGCCTTCCAAAGAGCTGGAACTACAGGCGCGCTATCATGCCCTGCTTATTTTTTGATTTATTGTAGAGACAAGGTCTCATCAAGTTGCCCAGACTGGTCTCGAACCCCTGAGCTCAGGCAGTCCACTCGCCTCGGCCTCCCAAAGTGCTGGGATTACATGCTTGAGCCACCGCGCCCGGTCTACTCTTTTCATTTTTAACATGCTGCTTCCAAGCATTCACCTTAAGTGAATCTATTCAGTCTTCACACATTCTTCCTTAATTTAGAAGTTCATTGCAAGAAAAAATGTATGTTAATATATAAAGTGAACATACCTTATATTGTAAAACTTTTCTACATCTGTTGTCTTTTAAAAATGTGTTTCTGCTACAAATATGATACCAATCTGCAGCTATAGGTTGTCAAAATGTTAGTATCTGCCAAACTAAATAATATTTATATGGAAATATTTTCAAATAAGCATTAAAACTTGACTTTTCATGGCCACTAGCTGGCCAGTCAAAAGCATCCTATAAATAACCACTAATTAGAAAGAGGTGTGGATTTTATTTTTGGTTAGTGCTACATAGCTGTGTGAACTTGGCCAAATATGTTAACCTCTCTTCTATTCAAAGTTCCCATGATTAAAAACTCTTACTAAGAAATCTTTATATTTACAAAGGTTAACCATGCACATAGACCTTAGATGAACCATTTGAATGAAGCACTGGAATCCTCCTAAATAAAGCCAGAGCCATTGAAGCTGTTGACTAGAAAATAATGCCTGACTGATAATATGTCTAGACAAGCCATTATCCAGGATGGGTTGCTTTGATTTCAGGAAAGTGCTAATCTAAGCAGTTAGTTTTTTAGAGTTTCCAGAGGCTAAAGAGGATGCATACCAACGAAACAAGCACACTTGCTGAACATTTTATTTGTTAAATGGCTGATGTAAGGTATATGTATGTATGTGTATTCACAAATTAATTAATACATAATATTCTGAAAAAATTCACAAGTAATAAAATGAAATTTATAAATAAGTAGGTCTCATAATATAGGTGAATACCCATTGGTTTCGGGATAAAAGTCAAACATCATGGCATGACACACTAGGGCCTCTGTGACTTAACTTCTGATGATCTCTTCAGACTTGTCTCTTACCTTGCCCTGACTCAAACTCTACCTTTGGTCATACTAAGTTATTTGTTCTTGCTCAAAAACATCAGGATGTTTTAAGCCTTTGTAGCTTCCCATAAGCTGCCTCTTGTCTATTGTTCTAGTTGTCTACTGCTGAGTAATAAATCATACTAACACTTAACTGGTAGTCCTGGAAGGTGAATGAACTTAGCTAGTTGAGTTACTCAGTTGGGTCAGTCGTGGGGGTGCAATCAGGTGATGGCTGGAACTGGAATTGTATGGGACTTGCTAACTCACAAGTCTTGTGCCTGCACTTGAAAGATGCAGATAGCTGAGATCTAGAACAGCTAGATCTCTTTAGATACCACTCTCTGTGTGGCCCCTTGACATGGCCTCTCTAGCATGGCAGCTTCAGCAGAGTCAGACTTCTTAAATGATGGCTCAGGGCTTCAGAATGCTTATCTCAATAGAACAAGAGAGGCAGATGGAAGCTCTATCATTTTTCATCGCTAGAATCAAAAGGCACACAGTGTCGCTTCTGCTTTTTCTATTCGCTGGGGGTGAATCGCTATGGACAGCTTATGTTCAAGAGAAGGGAGACTCGATTCAGCGTTTTGGTGGGTGGGATGTCAAAGAATATATGGACATGTTTTCAGACCACCACATGCACATAGCAACTGCCTGTTATCGTGAGACTCAGCTTGACAGTCATCTCTACCCTGAAGCCTTTGGATCGTGATCATGCTCCATCTTACCTCTTTCCCTCTCAAGTCAATCATTTGCCTCATTGTACTTCTATTCCTTTTGTACCTGATTCTGTTATTCAGTTAAAATATCTTTTCTTGTATCTATATTAGTTATGTTTATCTGGCATATTATAATACAAATTTATTAAGATGGGAAATGTTTCTATATTCTTTTGTTTAGCTGTATTCTTTAACTCAGCATCAGAAGTAAAAAAGTTTGTTACTTGAATAGCTGATGAATTGAACATTGAATAATAAATATGAGAGATACAGGAAGTTTATACATACCAGAAAATGTATTTATTACAAAATAAAAATGATGCTAAAGCATTTCTTCCGATGTTAAGAATATTTGGCTTTGAGCATTATGAAAAATTGCAGTTTGCTTACTGCTTTGTGTATATTGAACAACAAGTGACTAGAGATTCTACACTTACTTTTATCTTGCTAAAGTTATGGTTATTGAAAGCAAAGTATCAAATTCTTAGATTAAGAACTTATGTCCTTAGTTTTGAAGCACTGAAAAAAAATAGAGAATAATGTAGAATATGCTCATCTTCTTTCTCTCAGAACTTGAGTGTACATTCATCTTGCAACTTCTCCAGTGCTGATTATGAAAGCCATCAAATGTCCATAAAAGCCCAATACTGTAATGGAAGAAGGAACTTTTCCAAGATGAATTTAGGAAGTGATGGATCTGCAAAATGTAACGGTCAACTTCCTGGCAATTGTGTAATGAATGATAAGCAGAAATTAAGCAATGCACTTCTATTTGCTCCAGATTTATATGTTTGCCTTTTGGGTACATGCTGGCCATTGAAACTGACAGCGTTAATCTTTGGCATCTTTATTTCATATCATATATAAAAGCTAGCTTTAAAAGATGTTGCAACTCTCACCCAAATTAGTGAAAGTGAGGTTATTTATATTTAATTTCCCCAAGAGCCAGACTTCTTACTTCCTATGCATTTCTATATCAATATTAGCACTTTGGATGTTAAGAAATTTTAAAAGTTGAATAGTTTACTGGCATATTTTGGCAGCTCAAGATCTCTGCCACCCACTATTGCACTTGCATGGGGAGTGGGTAATTATTCTTTAATAGTAGGAGAATAGTAGGGGTCATATTTGGCTCGGAGTCATGGGTAGCGTTTTCATTAAATATCACCCAATAATCATTACTCACTGCACACTTTAGCAAGACAGTTGATGAGGAAGGGCAACAGAAGCAGAGACATTGCAATCAACAGGCAGAGCACGCACAAGCTCAAGAGTGTAATTTGGTTCAACTAGTACTTGGAGACACTTACTGTCACATTATGCCACCCTACAACTAAAAAGAGTTTAGGGGATAAAAACTATTGTTTAGGGAAAATGTGTGGTTATCTGATGGTACACACTTCAAATTTTGTTCAAATAAAAGCTAAAACAAGTGAGAGATTCCACCATTCCTTTGTGCCTTAAATAAAATTTAGGACATCGAATCCCACAATTTCACAATGTTTCCTCAGACAATTCGTGCAATAATGTTCTCTACACAAGTGAGAGATACTACTCCATCATTACACAGAAAGCTTTAACATGGGAGGAAGTGGAGGTAGGACTCTTTTACTAATTTCTCTGTATCTTTATAGTACGAAGAAAACTTTTACACTTGATTTACACCATTGCCACTTTAACTTATTTATTGTTTGGCTTTTCTAGTTCCAAAATAACCATAACTATGATCACTCAGATTCATTTTCAGATGTTTTATTCTAAATTTTTTGTTTCATTATTTCTGATGTTTGTAAAGTGTAAAACAAAACCCTAAATCTTAGCAACCTAGTTATATGTAGTGGTTGGTGTCAGCACACATGGATGACTTGAGAAGATTTATCCCTGTTACAGTCTTTACCACACTTATATTTTTAAGCTTTCCTAAAAACAAAATTACATTTGGATAAAATAGTGAGCATGCATGGCAAGTGTGTCTCTCAGACAAGTTTCTTAGACTCTGATTCCAGGCAAAGTATAACTTGAATTTTAGCTGATACAGTATTTGGGGTGGGGGGTTCTATGTATTGTCAGAGGATCAGTTCAAAGATGTTAAACTGAGTTTTGATATTGAGTTTGTGGTGCTTATCATGCATGAGGATGAAACCCATTAACAGGAATATGAACACACATATCTGAATATCAGAGGTATTTGAGTGGTAAATACAGATTTTGTGGCCATCAGTACATATTGGTACTTGAAATGGTGATTATATTTCTTGTAGGAAACTAACATTTTAAGAGTAGACGGAAGAAGAACCTACACAGAAAACAGAAAATATATCCAGAAACATTTCAGGGAATCAAATGAATGCAGAGTCATGAAAACTTGAAAGAATAGGGAGTTGCTTCAAGAAAGAAGAATTGAGAGAGGAACGTTACACTGGAAGTTTCCTTTGGATTTTATTATTAGAAAGCAATTTGTGGCTTTGATTAGAGGCATTTTGGTTGGGTGCTGGGGTGAGGGGGGCAGATTATAGTAGATGAGAAGTGAATGAAGCTAACAAAGTAAGACTGAGTATGTTCTTTCCAGATGCTTGAACTAGAAAGGGAGGGTAGAATCAGAAAGTTTGTATTCAAGTACATTGGGATGGGAAGTTTTAAGATACAAGACACTTGAATCTGCATTGGAGCTTATAAGTAGCTGGAGAGAGTTCTACAATTTAGGAGAGAATCAGGAGAGCAAATCTCTGGGACATTGAGAACCGAATAAGGTGTCAGGGCAGAGGTCTGGCCTTGAAAAAGAGGAGGAATACCTTATTCTCCAAGGCTAACTGAGATGAAATAAGGGTGCTGCACATGTATGTAGGTATGTCCAGGTCACTCTTTACTTCTGATTCCTTAACCACAAACTTACCCACATCCATGTAGGTAAGACTCTGTTCTTTCAAGAAGCTGGAAGGGAAAGTTGATTGATGACAAACCATCAAAAGTAACTCTTGAATCTTTTTTATTTTTATTTTTATTTTTTTATTTTTTATTTTTTGAGTTGGAGTCTCACTCTGTCGCCCAGACTGGAGCGCAGTGGCCGCTCCTGGCCACCGCAGCCTCGACCTGCTGGGCTCCGGCGATCCTTCCGCCTCAGCCTTCCAAGTAGCTGGAAATAGAGGCGCGCACTACCTTGCCCGGCTAAGTTTTTGATTTATTGTAGAGATGAGGTCTCGCTTGCCCAGGCGGGTCTCAAACCCGCGGGCTCAGGCAATCCACTCACCTCAGCCTCCCAAAGGCGCGGGATTACAGGCTGAGCCACCGAG